>KE152400.1:443781-458813 GCA_000411095.1 Aethionema arabicum | reverse complement strand
TATATATATATATTTTCAACTCAATATATCACAATTATGGACTTACTCTAATTTGACCGGATTTGATTAAAGAAATAGCGCCGACATCAAGAACCGGAGTTTTACCGGTAACATTCTTGAGCTCAATTGGACCGGTTTTAGGTCGTCGAAGGCCTAACCGGTCGGTACAACCCAACGTTAAATTAGCAATTAATAACAACAAATTATCCACTAACTTTAATGGAAACCATTTCAACAACGTCATCGCAATCCCAAACGTCGAAAACCCCAAAACCTCTCTTGGCAACACGTGTACCTAAACCAAAAGCAAAACCCGGTTTAGTAAAAACCCGGTTTAAATCAAAATAAACCGAAAAATTCACAATATATATAGACTTACAGAGTTTCTAACGACCATATGAGGCAAAGCATTATATCTACAAAGATCCAAACAAACCTCCATACCAGAATTTCCACAACCAATAACCAAAACCTTCCGGTTAGCAAACTCTAAACCGGTTTTATAAACACTAGTATGAACAACCGGACCATTAAATCTCCCCAACCCGGTTAAATCCGGTATAACCGGTTCAGCATTTTCACCAGTAGCAACCACAAGCCACGTAGATGAATACTCACTATCTTGAGTCTTAACCTTCCACAAACCAGAAACCTCATCAAATTCAGCTCTCTCAACGGTTTGATTAAAAACCGGTTTAATCCCAAACCGGGAAGCGTAAGACTCAATGTAAGAGACGAATTGTTGTCTAGAAGGGTATTTTGGGAAATGTTTAGGGAAATTCATAAGAGGAAGTTGACAAAAATGTTTAGGAAGATGAAGTTTGAGACGATCATAAGTACGAATTTGCCATAAAGAAGCTAAACAATCGGTTTTCTCGAGGATTAAAGATGGTACTCCCCGGTTTGATAAACAAGCGGCTACAGCTAAACCGGAAGGACCAGCACCGATGATGATTGGACCGGGAACAAAGATTTGACGATGTTTACAAGTGCACATGATTGATAAAGTTTGAAAATTTTGGTTAAGTGTTGAAGAGATTTTTAGATTTTGTGAGGTTTAAATGAAGGGGAGAAAAAAGAGAGAGAGAGAAAGTAGAGTGAAGGCTAAAGAAGTAAGAATGGTGAAGATATTAAATACTAACTCACTGGTAAAATCTTTGCCAAAAGATTCTTTTTTTTTATTAATTTATTTTATTTTATTTATGTTAGTCAAACACTTTTTTTAAATTTTTTAAATATTAAATGTGTAGATTTTCTAGTGTAAATGTGATTACTGAATCGTTTTTTTTAGATTAAATGAAGATAGATTTCGTGACTGGTAAGCGAATCATAAAGAGTTCAACCATTTTTTTTTAAATTAAAAAATAGAAATACATGCAAAAAAGAATTAATAGTTAAAGTTTTTTCTACTGTCTTACACTTGTATATTGTGATTGCATAGTGACAACAATATATACAACTACAAGTACATGCAAAAAAATAATTAATACGTTAAAATAAATGATGTAAATATATGTATTATTGTTATATTTTTTGTAAGAATATTATATTCTAGAGAACTCTCTATATAGTACTTCATCTGTTTCCTAAATGATAATTTTCTAATTTTATTTTTTGTTTTAGAGTGATTTTAATCTAATTTTACATTAATGAGTATGTTAAATGTTTGGATGTCCACGAAATTAGCTATTAGATTTGTTATATTTCTGATTGTTTTTAGTTGTAGAATAACTGTAAGATATAAAATGTGTTTTAAAACAAAAAAAAGATATATTTTGAATGAATTAATTAATTTTTCTTAATTTGAGTGTAAGTTCTATAAAACCATTTTTTTTTGTATACAAACATAAACAAATATTTCTAGTACGTGCTATAATCTATATTCAGTTATTAACATTTTAAAGGAACGACTAGTTTTTTTTATCTTTAATTATTTTTCGATATCTATTGTATGTTGATTGATCAATTTGGACTATTTGGAGTATATACACAAAATTTACATAAGAAATAACTATTTTTATAAACTTAATTTTGAAAATTTAATTGTGAAGTAAATGATATCATAAATAATTTAAAATACGATCATAAGATTTGTACCATTGCTTATTTTATGATTAGTCTTCTACCGAAAGTTTCTTAACTTAAAAAAGCAAAAATATATTATTTTCATGTAACTAAATTCCAACGGTCCAAAAGGCATCCTGTGACCTTCTTTACATCATTAGTGTTCATACATAATTAAAGTATTAAGAAAAATACAATTAATTAATTAAACCTTACGCAAGAGTAAGGAATAATTATAACTGTAAAATTCGATTTATTCATTTATTTTTAACAAAAAAATATTGATCAAACATACGAAATAAGCCACTAGAAAAACTTTAAAATATTAATAAGAGATATTTTGGAAAATCAATATATATTGACAATTAAATACATGTATAATAACATTACCTGAATTTTATTCACATTATTTAAGAATATTATTCTTATAGATAACAGTAGAGCATCTCTAACACTTCTTCATTCCTCAAACAAAAAAAAATCAAAGAAATATGTTATAAAAAGTGAATATTAATTTTCTTCAATTTTTTTGTTCATATTTTTCAAATTTCAAATGTAAATATTTTGAAGAAAAATAATATTTTTAAAAGTATAATTTATTAAAATATATTATGAATACTTATATTTGACGACAAATGAAATGAGAAATGTAGTAATTAATAAACACATGTAAAGTAATAATTAGTAGATATGTGGAAAATGAAATTAAAATGCGCACGACTGACCACGCCTTAGTAAATGTCAACCATAATGTAGCCGTCCTCCACTTCCCCTATTAATATATTTCATTTCACAAACTTATTGTATAATCATTTAATTTTGCTTAATTTATTTATTAACATCTTTTCATTTACTCCTAAAATTAGCTATTTTTTTTGGAACTTGGACGTAATTTTATTTATTAACATTATTTTGGTTTTACAATCTGTTTCTATTAAATAAACAAAAACAATCATTACTAAAGCTGTAATAAAAATTATTTTTTACATTGGAAATAAAAAAAAAACATCAAATATTTTTCATGAGCACATTTATTATAATAAAATTGTATTATATTTTTTTATTCTTAATAAGATCATCAATAAGACTAGTAAAAGTAAGAAAAAACTAATAATAAATTTTATCGTTCTATCATTAATTTGGTGTTTTGTTTGTGATAATTTACAAAGTTCTATTGTATTTTCCATTACAAAATAATATAGGGAAGTTGGAATAAAAATATATTTCTTTTGTAGGGATAATAAAGGAAATAATTTGTGATTTATATTTTATTGTGAAAATGTGTATGCGCATGATAGTCTTTCAAGTGATAAATCAATGACCAAAATGCATGCTAAGTTTAATTAATTGACTAAGATTTGGCCTCATTATGAATAATACAATTTCACACAATTAAGACTTAATTTATTTGACTAAGATTTGGAGTCTTTAATTTATTTTCTATTAAAATACAACTATTAATACATATAATACTCTTTTTGACCTTGGCACCTGTTATTATTACACACACTAAATCATACTCTTGTGTACTCGAAACAAAATCAACATTAATGATTAATTAGTATAATTAGAATTTTATAATAAACAATATGAAATTCATCTGATGTATAATTCACACCTAAGTAACTCCACCTATATCTCTAATCATGATTTGTTCATTTAATTTCAAACTAGTTCCATCTTTAATTATTATTCTCTATATAGATATTTTTAAATTAAGCAATTGGCAGTGATTATACTTCTGTTAATTGTTTGTTTAGTTAATCATATTTTGTTTGAATAATTGGGTTATATGATATTAAACAAATCATAGCTTTAAAAAATAAATTATCTACTTATTTTTTTTTGTAAAATAGATATTAGATGGTTCATGGATTAACTTTATTGTTTAAAACTGCGTTTATATAAAATATTAAAATATTTATACAATGACCAATAATACAAAGGAGACCCACATAAAATTCAAAATTTAATGAACAATTTAAGTTCATAAATAAAAAAAATAGTGTTTTTGTGTGACTTTCTCTAGTGGAATTCGATTACATAAAACAGATAAATATTTTAAACTCGGTTAAGAATGTGTAACATCACAAAAGATTTTCATATATATGATGACATTATGTATTACAAATAATCATCAATTTGAATTTCGTAGACCAATATAATTTGTTTTCCTCACAAATAATCCTCAATAGGTTAAATATTTTTGTTTTTTTAAACTCTAAATAGGTAAATTATTAATGCATGCTTGATAGAAATAGAATGGTCCTTAAGTTAACTTTTGCTAATTAAAATGGTCCTAAGTTACAGTTTAAATAGAGTCTATATAGACTGATGACTAAAACAAAAATACAAGTTTTATTTGAAGTGTGTATATATATATATATATCATCAGCTACAAGAAAATACTATACCAGTCTACATTACACATGTTTTATATTTTGTAATTATATGTATCATTCTTACATAGTCTAGTGATGGTCCATTTCGTCACATATATGTATGTATACGTGTATATAGACAAAAGGGGTTGTGGGTCCCACAATAAAAACGTCATCTCTTCCTCTGGCTTCTTCTTCCAACTTCTCTGACTCAATGCTCTTTGGAATTTTTATGTCAGCTTTGCATTTGCATATTTGCATTTGCCCTCCTTTTGTCTCACCATTCTTACATCATACATCACCACATATACCATTACACACACATATATATACACTAATATACATGCATGATCTAGAGCTCAATTAGCTTCCGTATTTGTTTATGATAAGTTTTTAAATTTTGTTTTGAGTAATACTATACAATTTTGAGTAATACTATACAATTTGTAGTTATATTTTTCTTACAAATTAGATATTAAGTTTTGTATATAGCAAATCTATTAGTAATTGCAATATTTTTTTTAATACATTTGAAATATAAAACCTTTTTTATATTTTTAAACATCTGCGTTTGTAGTCCAACGGTTAGGATAATTGCCTTCCAAGCAATAGACCCGGGTTCGACTCCCGGCAGACGCAAGACAATGTTTTTTTAATCTTATATAAAATTTTCTCTAAGTATTCACAGCTTATATTTTATATATTAATGTGCCCACTGTTTTTTTTCCCAATAAATATAATGTACCCACTGTTATGTTTTTTTTTTTGTTTCTTATCAATTTACACTATCTTTTACATCAAATATTATCAGACATAGACATAGGAGCAGAACCGAAGAACGGTATGTTTCTCTGTTTAAGCTCTTCTAAAAATTCACCGCTTTCACCATCCTTAGCGTTTCCAAAACGCCAAACGCCACTATCCACATCTAGACCTTGCTTGAAACGCCCCAAACGCCGTGAATACAACACTTGTTCTGACACAACAGGTAATCTAATCCTCTGATACTCCTCAAGACCTGAATTTAGATTCTTAAGGTTACATTTATCCAAGCATTTACCTAACACTGCTGCATCAAGAATCGACATGTTTGTGCTTCTTAGTCCATGAGGTGTTGTAGGATGAGCAGCGTCTCCAACAAGGACAACATTGTCCCAAAAAATCCGATCTAGAGGATCACAATCATAGATTACGTTAAGGAAAGGATCCTTTGTTTCTTTCATGAGTCTTGCTAGCTTCGAGATCCAAATGGTGTCAGCTTCTTGATGCATTTTATCAATCATTTCTTGACTTACTTTTAGAGTAACTGAGTTGCTCTAATTGTAAATCAAAACAGCAAAAAAGATCAATTAAACTAGGTAAAGCAAAAGAGGTTTTGAAGATGAGGGTTTAGTGTATATACCTTAAGCTGCGGCTCTGGTTGATTAACATACCAAATCCAATTGATTTTCTTGTTTCGAAGCTCGTAGAAGACGGTATGAGTTTGTGTACTTAGATCAAAGTACAAGGATTTTCCAAGATCAGGATACTCTTGTTTGAGTTCAGTAACTGTGTTCAAATTCTCATCATTAGAGAAATCAAGAACACCTCTCCAAGCACAATAACCAGAGTACCTACATAAAACTAAAAGCTTAGATGATCTCCAATACAGTGTAAAAGTTAAAGAGCAGAGAGTCTCAATCTCAAACCTCAATTTAAGGTCAGGCAAGTAAGTTTTCCGAATTGAAGATAAACATCCATCTGCTGCAACAAGTAAATCTCCTTGGATTTCAATTGTTTCTTGAGTTTCACTTACTAGGGCTTTAACCTTAACATATGATTTATCTTCTGATAAAGTGAATGACAGAAGCTTATGGCCCCAATGAAAAATGGTTTGAGGCAAAGCGTTGTACAGAAGACTGTGAATATCTGGCCAATAAGCTGCTCGAAAATCAAAATTCTCATCTCTCGTTAAAACTCGAGTCACTTTCTTCTCAGTGTCTGTTAACTGATTCTATACCCAAAGAACAAGAAACTCCATGAACAATAAGCTCAAACTCATCGATTTCAGAACAATCATCCTAGGGGTTGTAACGGTTTTCGAAACAAGAAATTTATGTATTATGAGTTCAAATCATCGAATTCAGAACATTCATTCTAGGGATTGTGTAACGGTTTTCGAATCAAATTACGAAGAAAATCGATTAGGTTAAACATATACCTGCTCAATTGAAAGGGGGAAAGTGATTTCATCTAAAAGGTGTGGATGTGGAAGCCATGTTTTGATGATTTGCCGAGCTTGAGGATCGAGTCCAAGTCCAGCACCAGTAGGACTCCGCTCTGGAGGTTGTGAAGATTTCTCGAGCACCAATACATTCCAACCTGCTAACGTGAGCGCATGTGCGCACGATAAGCCTGCTATACTTCCCCCTACTATGATCGCTTTCCCCTTCATCTCTTACAAATAACTTCTGCACCACATGAATAATAAACAATTTGAGGAAAAAAAAAAGAATAATAAAAAATCAGTTTCATTAAACCCTCTCTCTGAACTAGAGGTTACAATAATATAGTCTTAAGCCCGGCCCATTTGAGTTTTAAAACCCAATTGAGATAAAAGGCCCAATAGAGATATAAGGTCCAATAGAGATATAAGGCTTAATAAAAATATAAGGCCCAATAGAGATAAGGCCCTTAGAAATAGAAGCCCCAAATAAGACAAGGCCTTATAGGAATATAAGGCCTAAAAGAGATTTAAGGCCCAAAAGGTGTCCTTAAGTCTTCCTCCTAATTGAAGTTTTCTTTGATTTGTTCTCTGTTTCGTACGAAGTCGAATTCGTCTCCGTTTTCGCTCTGGTTTTCTTCTAGATTCTTCGGGAGAGGAAGACGGCGATGGGAGCTGGGAGAGAAGTCAGCGTATCGCTTGATGACGTCAGGGATAAAAACCTGATGCAGCTTAAGAAGTTAAACACAGTTTTGTTCCCGGTTCGCTACAATGAGAAATACTACGCCGATGCCCTCGCATCCGGCGAATTCACCAAGCTTGGTTTGTTTTCTTAAGTTTTATTTCTGATTTTATGTTTGCTCTTTCGTCTATTTCTGTTTCTTTCTCCTCCATAAGATGTAATGTAATGACGGTTGATTTTGACTTTCCTGGAGGGTTTTTGCTTGTTATGGTTTTTTTAAGGGAATGTGCTTTTGGATTAGAACGAAACTTCATCGGATTGTGCTGTTTTGTATGACCTTTTATTCTTTTCTTCGTGACTGACTTGAGCATCAATTTCTTACTTTAATAGGAAAAATTTGGTAGTTTCGATTTATGGACTGTTGTGTGATTAGGACGATGCTATGCAGAGATGCATTCATCTTTAGTAAATAGATTGTGACAGGTTAGACTTCTATGTTCGTGATTTTCAGGTTTTTCTAGTGGATTCACTGACCATTGTTAACGGTTTTAGGAAACAATGCTGCTTTTTGCAGCACTTAGTGTGTTCTATCAAAGTTTAGCAGTAATGCCTGAACGTAATGAACAGAGGATTTAGTTGTAATAAGCTTTTTCTGTATTGTTTGGTCTTCTAAGTTTCTGTTTTTCATTCTTTCAAAGGCTCGAGTAACAATTTGATTGTAGCTATTCTCTAATGTTTCATTTTTGGATTTTGTGTTTGTGTTTAAATGATAATGTATATATGGGCATAGTACATGTTACTATTTTGATGTTTCTTGTTATTATCCTTAGTTGATATGAATACTACATGGTTTGCTTTTGAAACTTTATTATGTTTAGCTAGCATCTTAACTGCAAAAACAAGTTCTTCTTGTCATATCAATCTGCAATAACTAAGCTTTAAAGACTAGATTCAGGACTAGTATTTCATCTTCTCTTAGGTAGTATTGCTCTCTGTGTTACCTTTTAATTGTCTTTACATGAAAAATAATGGTGTTCTAAGTTTTGATTTGCTTGGTCACAGCGTATTACAGTGACATATGTGTCGGTGCTATCGCGTGTAGACTGGAGAAGAAAGAAGGTGGGGCACTACGAGTTTATATAATGACACTAGGTGTTCTTGCACCATACCGTGGTCTTGGCATTGGTAAGTCTTAAAATCTGCTTAGCCAAACTTGAATCTTGATTCTGACAAAACAGGAATAGTTTAGAAAACTCAAGATTCAAGATCTCAATGTCCATGACTTGTGTATCTTGCTTTTATTGCACAGGTTCGAAGCTTTTGAATCATGTTCTTGAGATGTGCTCCAAGCAAAACATGAGTGAGATATACTTACACGTGCAGACAAACAACGAAGATGCAATCAAATTCTACAAGAAGTTTGAGTTTGAGATCACAGATACCATACAAAACTATTACATCAACATTGAGCCAAGAGATTGTTATGTTGTCACCAAATCCTTTGCTTAATCACATGATGAAAAAACCCATCAAACTCCACAACTCTGGGAAGCTATTCCTCCCAGTTACGGTCGGGTCTTATTTATTCTTATGATACGTTGGTTTCGTAGTATTTGCTTTTACTTGTTACTTTCAAAACTCGAAAAATTGTTTGTTATTAACTTTATTGGTTCTCTAATGATGTTGTGATGATACTTTAAGTAACGCGCAACTGAATATTTGGGATTTACGGGGTTAGCTTGCGTGCCGTTTGTTGACGAAGAAACAGTGAGCTGTGTACAGCCAGATTGTAAAAAGGCACGATGTTCTAAGACATTGTGATGATACTTTAAGTAACGCGCAGCTGAATATTTGGGATTTATGGGTTTAGCTTGCGTGTCGCTTATTGACGAAGAAACAGTGAGCTGTGTACAGCTGGATTTTAAAAACGGCACGATGTTTTATGACATTGTGATGATATTTAAAGTAACGCGCAGCTGAATATTTGGGATTTACGGGTTTAGCTTGCGTGCCGCTTATTGACGAAGAAGACAGTGAGCTGTGTACAGCTAGATTTTAAAACGGCACGATGTTCTATGACATTGTGATGATATTTGAAGTAACGCGCAGCTGAATATTTGGGATTTACGGGTTNAAGTAACGCGCAGCTGAATATTTGGGATTTACGGGTTTAGCTTGCGTGCCGCTTATTGACGAAGAAGACAGTGAGCTGTGTACAGCTAGATTTTAAAACGGCACGATGTTCTATGACATTGTGATGATATTTGAAGTAACGCGCAGCTGAATATTTGGGATTTACGGGTTTAGCTTGCGTGCCGCTTATTGACGAAGAAGACAGTGAGCTGTGTACAGCTAGATTTTAAAAACGGCACGATGTTCTATGACATTGTGATGATATTTGAAGTAACGCGCAGCTGAATATTTGGGATTTACGGGTTTAGCTTGCGTGCCGCTTATTGACGAAGAAGCAGTGAGCTGTGTACAGCTAGATTTTCAAAACGGCATGATTGTCTATGACTCTTTTTTTCTCATCGGTTGACTCGTCTCTGAAATTAAGTACCGTTCCTTTGAGTTATCGGACCAATATTAAACCTCCGTCCGCCGATTGATCGATGCGGCGTTCGCGATTTGCAACCCTAGTTTTCTCCGACGCTGCATTCACTGACGCCTCAACTGCTGCTGCTTCCGTCGTCTCCATGTCAACTCGTCCTGCGGTAATCTCCATTAGCGATTTCTTTTTTGTATTACTCTTGATTTGAGTTACCTTGTTTAGGTTGATTGAAATTGTTTTTGTTATCACGGAGTAGTTCAGGGGTGGCCGAACTCGAGGTAGTGGAGACTCCTCCTCGAATATCGACCACAGGCCTTCTTTCCGTCCTCGTCATTTCAACGATGGTCAGTCCTACCGACAACATCAGCAGCAGCCGGGTCAACATCAACCACCGTTTAATCAGAACTACGAATTCCGGCCTCCACCGTCTGGAAGCCACTGGCAACAATTCCACCATCGTAATCCTTCGCCGTCGAATAACAATTATACAGCTTGCCCTCCCCCGCCATTCTATCAAACTCAAATGCCCCGACCGCCTCCTCAACGAAGCCTCCGTCAAAGGCCACGGTCAAAACCCTCAGATTACCGAGAATGGGAATATGCCAAAACTGCACCGCCTTCTGGGTCCGGTAACTTTTGTTTAAGTGACCATCTCTTTGCACTTCACGACAATTTCGATGTATAAGTAACTAGGCTTTAGTGTTTTGATTTCTTCTCTTGTTCTCTTCAGAAAAGTTCGTTGTTCTATCGTATAATATCTTGGCGGATTACCTTGCAAATGATCACCGGGGACAGCTTTACTCTCACATACCAAGGAATATGCTCAGCTGGGAATGGAGAAAAAGTAAAATAGTGTTCGAGCTTGGCCTATGGTCTGCAGATATAATGTGCCTTCAGGTTATAGTTTCTGATATATCTTCTTGCATTCTTTGTTTCTGTCCATATACTGAATGTAAATTCCATATCTCACAGTAATCTAATATTTCTTTACAATGGTTGTTTACATGTGTTAGGAAGTTGATAGATTTCAGGACTTAGAGGAGGAGATGAAGCTTCGGGGATATAGTGGCATTTGGAAGGTACATATATGTTCTAATTCGGTTGAAGCGTTTAGGAGTTATTTTTCTTCTTCGTACGAATTGCCATCATCCGTAGGGATTATTGTTTGTCAGTATCTTTTATGTTATTGTTTAAAGATAGGGTCTTGATTTTGTATTCTCCGCCAACACTCTTGGAGAGCTAAGATTAAATGGTACGTGTCAATGGTGGCTTCGTTTGTGAGGCTGACATAAATGTATAAAACTGTAGATGCGGACTGGAAATGCTATTGATGGCTGTGCAATGTTTTGGCGATCAAATAGGTTTGATTTCCTTGTTCATCCTTGTGTGGTTCAGTCTGGAATCTCGTGCGGGATCTCATTGTTATCATAATTAGATTCAAGTTAGTTCACGAGGAAAGTATCCAGTTCAACCAACTTGGTCTCCGGGAAAATGTTGCTCAGATATGTGTGCTTGAGGTAAATGGGGTACCTTGTGTTTATAAAGATTAATATACCTTTTCGGGTTTCCCTAAATTACATTTGCTCTGTCTAGCAGCTGTTGAATTCAAATACGAAAGAAGACGATGCCTCTACATCTGAAAGGTAACTCTTAATAATATTTTGATCTTATGTTTCTAATATATTGTTTTATAGATGGATATAAACCCCATTAACTAGGAAGTGTGGTTGATTTTCTTCAGTCGTTAGTGGTGTTCTTGATAGGTTATGTTATATTGCTGGATTGAAGTGAATTGCCTTTTACTTCTGCAGCTCTGCTGGCCCTCGCCGAGTTGTCATTTGTAATATTCACGTGCTTTATAATCCCAAAAGAGGAGACTTTAAACTTGGGCAGGTATTTTCAATTAATGGCATATTCTAGTTTTACAAAATCTAATGTTAAACGGCAGTTTGATTCTGTTATTTTACTGTCTGGAAGCTCTGAACATGTAAAACTGTTGGTTGTCTGAGACAAATTCGTGGCATCACTTCTTATCTGAAGGAGTGTTTGTTGGCTGTTGCCCCTTTTCTTAACTTCGTATGTTTGGCTATTGATCTCTGCTGCACAGGTGAGAACACTGTTAGAGAGATCTCAAGCTGCTTCAAAACTCTGGGATGATGCGCCTGTTGTTTTATGTGGGGATTTTAATTGTACACCAAAGGTAGAACTTATTGAGTTAAAATACTGAAAAGAGCCTGCTTCGGCATCGATAATAACGTTCTTTCTCCTAAGTGCAGAGTCATTTGTATAACTTTATCATGGAGCGGAAGGTAAATCTTTGTTTTTATGAATTCATAATCTATTTGCAACATTATGTGTATGGCTCATGTTATGTTCTGTGCTCTGTAGTTGGACTTGTCTGGCGTGCCCAGAAACAATGTTTCTGGGCAAGATTCTGCTGTAATTCGTTCACGGAGGCCAGAAATTTATACTTCGAGGTATCTAATGAACTAACCAAGTTAGTGACCATCATTATGGTTTTTTAATTGTTAGAATAGGTGAAAGATCTACCCAATTTTCCAGATCTCAGTCTCCACAAGTTGAAGTTCAACCATCAGATTCAATCGCAAATGCTCATATGGAGAATACCTCTAATAGGGATGTTGAAAATGGACCCACCAGAAACACATCTGAGCTTCCGTGTGCTGACACAGTTCTTGATGGTCGTGAGGCCATTTCCTCCAACTCAGATAGTAATTTAGGAAGAGAAACCATAAAACCTCAGGACTCCGGAGATCTCTCTATCGCCGAAGATCTTGTTTCAGTAACCATATCAGATCCAGAAACTCCACATGCTGCCAACGCTAAAGAAGATTTGATTGAAGAAGTTCCAGTAAGTTCTGCTTTATCAGCGACAGAGCATTCTCCTGAGGAAACTGTGTCTAATGATGAAAACCTATCATCTAACACTTTGTCTGAGATGAAACTAGAGAGCTTAACATTAGACGAACCAGTTGTATCCGTGCAAGATGAAGAGGGTTTAGGTGAAGATGGGGAAATCTCAAAAGAATTTTCACGTGAATCTGGTTCTGAAGCTTATGATATCGAGAAAATCAGATATGATCCGTCCTCATGGACCCCAATGGAGATAGCAACTGCATCAGGCGACCCAGGAAGGACTAAGATTGAACACACTCTGCAACTTAAAAGCACTTACTCCGAAGTCGAGGTACTACAATCCAATCTTTCTCCTTATACGTCTACATCCACTCTAATCTCTTAATCCTAGGAAGTTATGCTGTCTGATTTGTGACAGGGTAAAGCAAACACGAGAGATGAAAATGGAGAACCAGTAGTAACCAGTTATCATAGATGCTTCATGGGAACAGTTGACTACATATGGTAACCATTCTAACCAAAACCATAACTGCTTCTCTTGACCTCTTTATTTGACCAACCCTGAGGATGAATGTTTTATGCGTGTATTAGGCGGTCGGAAGGTCTCCAAACGGTTCGAGTACTCGCTCCAATATCGAAACAAGCTATGCAGTGGACACCAGGCTTCCCCACTCCAGTACACAAATCCCCTTTACTAGCCTAGCTTTTGATATATTCGTTACTTTACCTTGAAGACTCTTTTACTTATATGTTTTTGCTTGTGACAGAAATGGGGAAGTGACCACATTGCACTTGTTTCCGAGTTGGCCTTTTGCAGCAGCAAAGAGACAACGCCTAAGGACTGATCACATAAACAGGTGACTTCATAACAACTCTTAACACTCTCTCTTTCAAAGGGAGGGTCTAAATTAAGTTGTTTTTTTCTTCTATCCAACTTTTTCACGATTTATAAAAATTAAGTGTTTAATTTAATTATTCCTAAAAAATTTATTCAATTAATTTTTTTATTATAAAGAAGCGTAAGTAAATAAATCATAGAAATATAGTATTAAGGTGATCATTTAACCTTAACTTTACCGGCAATCATAAAAGCTTTGTAAACAACGGGACGAATCAGATGAGGTCCTCCCCAAGCACTCTCAAGCTCTTTCACCATATTTTCCGGTAACAAATCGATACCTTTCTCTTTTGCAGTCACGATAGCTGAATATGACTTGAACATCCTTAGAATTCCTTCAAACGACGTCGTTTTAGGCATTTTCAGCTCTAATGGCTCCCCCTCTGATCCCATCCCTACACCTTGGAAACGGTAATCCTTTGTATGAATCAAAAACGTGTTGAATGTTTGGGTACTTCCAAAACGGCTGCGTTTCGATGAGGAATCGATACTTAACGGTGTCGAATTCTGGTGTCACTTTCATGTTGTTGTATCCCCACACGGCGATTATCCCACCTGGCTTACGAAGGAGACGCGTGGCTACTGCGTAGAACCGTGGGAGATCGAACCAATGTACGGCTTGAGCGACGGTGATCAGATCTACCGAGTTTTCTCCTCCGATTAACTCCACAAGCTCGTCGTCTGTCATTGATAACGGCGCATGGCGATACTCGATCTTTGGATGCGACGTTGCTAGCTTCAGCTGCGATTCGCTCACATCCGTTGCTATCACTCTCTCGTAGTGATCTGCAACCTGTTTAAACAGCAAAATCAATGTGAGATTTGTGAAATCTAAGATCTGATACATGTTCCAAATCAAGATCAGAAGCTGCAAAAGAAAACAAAAGTTCATGAACGTCAAAAACTAACACCAAGAGCAGCTTGACCATTCCCGGTGCCTACATCCCAGGCTAAACCATGGTGATGAGTAAGATCCGCGAGCTTTGGGAACCAGTCTGAGGGGTAATCAGGTCTTGCGTTCAGGTATAGATCAGCTTGTTTATCAAACAATCCTGCCATTTTTCTCTCTGGTTTTGCTTTCTTCTTCCTCTTTTTATTGGTTTTGTTTCTAGCGATAAGTCAAGAGAATCATATATAGTAGTTTCTGTTAGCTTGTGGGAATCTACAGCGAAGCCATTGACCTTCAAAGAAGCTTCCACTTCGCTGTTCTTTGCTCATTTTTTTTTTTGTTTGGGTTTTACTTCTACAGACGAAGCTTAGTGTTCTTGGTTGACTCTTTGGTAAGTTTCTGCCATTGCAATAGTAGTTCTTGGTAGTTTTGAGCAACGCGCCAAACACGAGATTTGCTGCGCGTGGAAATTATTGTGACCAATGAA
>KE152400.1:432742-443766 GCA_000411095.1 Aethionema arabicum | reverse complement strand
TTTTTTTTTTTTTTTTAGGTGAGTTTTCGAATTGGGCCTATCCAAAGGCTACGTTTCATTGGCCTCATCTTCCTACGAATGTTCTTTCTCTCTGCAACGATTCTTTCGGTAGCTTTTTCTCCATTTTTACAAATGTTTCTTTTTCTGCTTGAATGCTGCGAAGGAGTTTTCGCGGCTTTTATACTACTTTAACCTTCGAAATCTCGTGATGGATCTTTAGAATCTCTTACTCTTCTTTCAAATTATTTTCCTTAGTATTTGTTTAC
Source organism: Aethionema arabicum (assembly GCA_000411095.1). NCBI lineage: Eukaryota > Viridiplantae > Streptophyta > Magnoliopsida > Brassicales > Brassicaceae > Aethionema > Aethionema arabicum. Next base: position 443,500 of record KE152400.1, on the reverse strand, counting down.
GAAGCTTTATCCGATGGGTTCGGCTTCGGTTGGTTATCAATTTAATATCTCAGCTCGATTTGACGGATTGAGATCGGATGTTAGCATCTCTTCGCTTCCATGTAAGGTTGAGGTTCCCAGAAAGAGCTTCTTCTCAGCTCCAAGCTCCGTTCACAAGGTAACTATTACCTCGATGTCACACTTGTGTCCTTTGATCCGATTTAGATACTTTCGTTGAATAGGATCTCCTAATTGTAGTGTTTGGTATGCAGGAATCTGTGAATCGAGCTCGGGTGTGTTCTTTGCCAGATATTGATGACTACTGTGATGAGAGAGTTGAGACGCCAATACTAGACAGCATTGAAACCCCTTCGCAGTTGAAGAATTTGAATGTTAAAGTAAGTATTGATTTCTTATGCCATGTGTAGTTGAGTAGTTAAGGAGTCTGATTTTTCCCTTGTAGGAGTTGAAGCAATTATCTGATGAAATCCGTTTGGAGTTGCTTTCTGTACTGTCAATGAACCAAAAATCAGTTAACCCTGGCTTGGCTGCAATAGAGCTTACAATTGCTCTGCATTATGTTTTTCATGCTCCTGTCGACAAGATATTGTGGGATTCTGTGGAACAAGTAAGTGCATTGAATGCTGGGGATGAAGATGATCTTAATTTCTTAAGCTTTAATGGAATAATTTGATGTTTCTTATGGTGTTAATGGCTTATTTTGTCCCTTGTAGACATATGCACACAAAGTATTAACAGGACGTCGGTCTAGAACACCTACGAGATTTAAGGATGGTATTTCTAAAGGCACTTTCACAGTGGACAGTGAATATGATTCTTTTGGGTCCGGACATGGTTGCAACAGTATTTCTGCTGGGCTCGGTAGTTATTCTTCACTTTTTGTTCAAGAGTCAGTTACTTAGAGCTTTATCTTGTTACTTTTCTTTGCTTCAATCTATTAACTAAGTGTTTCGTTTCTGTTTTGTAGGATTAGCAGTTGCTCGTGATATTAAAGGAAAGAGGGACCGTGTTGTTGCTGTGATTGACAATGTGTCAATTACTGCGGGTCAAGCATATGAGGCAATGAGCAATGCTGGTTACTTGGATTCTAATATGATTGTTATACTAAATGATAGCCGTCACTCTTTGCATCCAAATATGGAGGAGGGATCTAAGGCATCTATCAGTGCACTCTCTAGCATAATGAGTAAAATACAATCTAGCAAGATTTTCCGAAAATTCAGAGAACTAGCCAAAGTAAGCATTCTACATATTCTCTTTCTGCTTCTCAGTGCTTACAATTTTGTGGCTGGAACAAATAATCCCACGTAATATACATGCAGCAGAACATAACTTCTAGGATCTGAAAGCTTCTATGCATACATTTGATTATATTTTTTGTTGCGATGGTAGGCTATGACAAAAAGAATAGGAAACGGTATGTATGAATGGGCAGCCAAAGTTGATGAGTATGCGCGTGGTATGGTAGGGCCACCAGGTTCAACTCTCTTTGAAGAACTTGGTTTGTACTACATTGGCCCTGTTGATGGTCACAACATTGAAGATCTAGTTTGTGTTCTCCGAGAAGTAGCTTTTCTAGATTCAATGGGTCCTGTGTTAGTCCACGTGATCACAGAGGAGAATCGAAAAGTAGAAACCAATACTAATCTCATGGCAAAAGGTATCTCTTCTTATAGTTCATTTTTTGTACACTATACTTTCCCAACTCTTGACAATCATAGTTTCTATGTCTCAGACAACAGTATTATATCGTATAAAGACAGACGCACTTACAGTGACTGCTTTGTGGATGCATTGATAATGGAGGCAGAAAAAGATAGAGATATTGTTGTAGTTCATGCAGGCATGGAGATGGATCCATCACTTAAAACATTTCAGGAGAAATTTCCAGAGAGGTTTTTTAACGTTGGAATGGCTGAGCAGCACGCAGTCACATTCTCCGCTGGTCTTTCATGTGGCGGTCTAAAACCCTTTTGCATAATCCCCTCTGCTTTCCTACAAAGAGCTTATGACCAGGTTCATTTTCTCCCTTCATTAGACATGCTTACTGCTAAAGAAAATGATATACATCAATGTCTTTGATCATTTTCTTAGGTAGTCCATGATGTAGATAGACAGAAAAAGCCAGTGAGATTCGTCATTACAAGTGCTGGACTTGTAGGATCTGATGGTCCAGTCCAATGTGGAGCTTTTGACATAACTTTCATGTCATGCTTACCAAACATGATAGCCATGGCACCTGCTGATGAAGACGAGCTTGTAAATATGGTGGCAACTGCAGCTTACATAACTGACCGGCCAGTTTGTTTTCGATACCCTAGAGGCTCTATCGCCAAAAAGAATTATTTTGTCCCCACTGGAATACCAATTGAAGTAAGTTCTAATTTCATAAATTCAAATATTTCGTAAATTTCCTGCTCACACCTGAACTGCTTTATCATATAGAATAGATCGGTAAAGGACGAGTTCTCTTAGACGGTCAAGACGTGGCTTTACTCGGATACGGTGCCATGGTTCAGAACTGTCTTAATGCTCATTCACTTCTCTCAAAACTCGGCGTAAACGTTACCGTGGCTGATGCAAGATTCTGCAAACCTTTAGACATAAAGCTTATACGTGATCTTTGTAAAAACCACACATTCTTGATCACTGTTGAGGAAGGCTGCGTTGGAGGGTTCGGATCTCACGTGGCCCAGTTCATCGCCCTCGATGGTCAGCTCGATGGGAGAATCAAGGTACACAATTTTTTAAACTTTGAATCTTTTTTTAAGCTCAGATTCTTAAACTCTTCTGGTGCTTGCAGTGGAGACCAATTGTGTTACCAGATGGCTACATTGAAGCAGCTGCGCCTAGCCAGCAGCTGGCTCTAGCTGGGTTAACCGGGCATCATATAGCTGCGACTGCACTGAGCCTTTTGGGTCGACCTCGTGAAGCATTGCTTCTTATGAGCTAAGCTCATGATGGGACTTGAAGCGGCCATTACACAATGAGGTTAGTGTTAAGTTGTTAACTCTTGAGTCTTGAGGAATGAATTATATCAGTGTAACTAAATGTTCCTTAAACAAGAGTTTGTATATTATGAACTTTTAAGTTATTGCAAATTAACCCCTAAAGTTTCCAATTTCATGTCTTAATCCATCTAATTTGTAATCACTCTAAAACTCCCCAAAAAAAACATCTTTAAAATTATTATGTGATATTAACAGTTTACGCTGTTTAGCAGTGTTATTTATTTATTTATTTTTCCAGGAAAGTTATGTTTCATAAATTAGTTTTCATGTTATTAAATTGAGATTGTTAAATACGTACAATCAAACAAATATAATTTTTTATTATTGATGGTTATTGCCCAATATTAATAACTATAATTTTATCGCATATTATCAAATTTTGATGTATATATAGTTAATTTTTTCGTGAAAAAATATAGTTAATTTATTGATTTTCTTGTAATGTAACGACTAATGAATGAAGAATTACATCGAAACATGAAAAGATAAAAATAAAAACAGAAAGCTTGCATCGCATGTCTTTTATTATTTTTATCTAATAATTACGGTGAATGAACCTGGAAACAACAAATTGTATACGTGTAATTTTTTCTTTTAACTTAAATTTAAATTCATATATATATTATTCTTCCTCCACACTTTACGCATCTTCTCGATCAATTCGTTCAAATCAAGCTTCTTAGATCTTCCTCGTCTGATTTCATTTCGTTTCCAAATGTAAGTTTTCTCTTATCTTTGTTTTCGATCTTTAAGTAGATCGAGAGACTGAGTAAAATAAAATTGATGAATCTCTGGGAATCGAATTTCATTTTTATGGTTTCGATAGCTGAATCCAGAATCGTTGCATCGATGTGAAACCCTAGTTTTATGGATTTCTGATCGCTCTCGAGTTTTGTTTTTGTTTTTGTGTTGATTCGCGGTTTGTTTTGAATGATTTGGCAGTTTAAATAAGAAAAGATGGAAATAGATACGAGACATCATGGAAATGTCTCTGTTGATGATGTTGAAAGCCTTAATCCAGAGCTTAGCTCAACGAAAGATAGTCTGCTTGAAGATATCTCGCTTTCTGGTCAAGTTATAGATCAAGAATTAATTAGAGCTGGCGAGGTTTTGACAAAAGTTGAATTAGATTCTGCTTTTGTTTCTGAGAAATTGGTTAATTTAAGTCTTCTTACTATGCAACTCGGTGCCAGAGAAAGCGAATTTGAGTCTTTTGTTTCTGATTCCAAAGACGATTCTGCTGAGAAAGCCATGGAGTTTGATCTTTTATCATCGATTCTTAATTCAGAAGTGAATGAACTTGAGTCACTTCTCGATTATCTTCAAACTGGTACACAGAATGCACATGAGTTGATATCGCCGTTTCAAAATATGGGAGAAGCTTTCCTCGAATTGGAAGATAAATTGCACTGTACTGAAAGGTCTTTGATTCAGTCTATGGATCAAGTTCTTGAAATGAAGAAGCAATCTAGTAACTTTCAGAGGATATCTTCTGGTTTTGATCAACGTGAAAGTTGTAAGTACCAAATCCTATTGTTTCAACCTTGTTATGATGACTAGCTGGAGATGATTTCTTGTTACGGTTCTAAATCTTTAAAGAATATAGTAATGTTGATAAGTGAATTTGATGTTGATAAGTGAATTTGATTTGCTACTTCGTTTTGGCAGGGTCTGAAGAGCAAATTGCAGAATCAAAAGATAACGGTGGATTTGGTGATCTAAGTGCTAAGATCAAAATGCAGACTGCTGACCAGCAAAGGAATGTTTTGAGAATGCTTGAGAAATCTTTGGCCAAGGAGATGGAACTTGAGAAGAAACTAAGTGAATTAAGAGATATAGAAAACGAACTAAGTATGAAACTATATTCTTCCGAGCAAGATGTTCTCTACATGGAAGAAGTAACAGAAGACACATACACAAAGTGGCTTGAAGCAGAGAATGCTTCTGAAGTGTTCAAAGGAATGTCAAAAGAGATGTCAGGAAAACTCCATATTCTTCATTTCAGTCTAAGCGGTTCTTTTAAACGAGAAAAAGACTTGAAATCTGAAGTCATTGATTCAAAGGAACGTTTAGAAGCTAAAGAGAAAACGTTACACAAGCTTGATAGCAGCAACGCAAGACTTCTTGACTTTCTCATGGCACAAACAGAAGGGTTAAAAGAAAGTTTAAAAGAAACTGAAGAAAAACTGATCATATCAAACACTGATAATTTCTCATTAAGTGAAAAAGTTAGCTCCCTTGAAGAACAACTTCAATCAAGAGATATCGATCCAACTTCTTCTGCTCAGATCAAAGATCTCGAACGTATCAACGAAGAACTCGAAGATAAATTAGCCAAAACTGAAGCAAGAGCTGAAGAAGCAGAATCCAAGTATAAAACACTAGAAGAAACTCAAAACAAGCTTAACGACGAATTGGGTACTTTTAAAGCTAAGGGCTTTACTGCAGAGAAGCTAATATCGCTTGAGAAACACTTGAGAGACTCAGATCTTCAGCTAGAACATGCAGTAGCAGCTGTTGAAGCAAGTAAAGAAAAACAAAACTTATTATACTCTACAGTTTCTGACATGGAGAATGTGATCGAGGATCTAAAATCAAAAGTGTTAAAGGCTGAAAACAGAGCTGATTATACTGAAGATAAGTTGATCACAGTATCTGAGTCTAACGCAGATCTAAACGAAGAAGTGAGTTTCTTGAGTTGTAGATTAAAAGAAGTGGAGAAATCTTTACAACAAGCAGAAGAAAGAGAAGCAAAAACCACTAAAGATATCGGTTTACATAACAAGATCATGAAGAAACTACTAATGCAATTAGCTTCTGAACGTGAACGACTTCATCAACAGGTATCAAAACAAAAACCAATTCTCAAACTTTCATATCTTATCACCATCATCAATCATTAAATTAGCTTCCCCACTTTATACACAAAGGAAAACGGTAAAATAGACCCTTAACTTTGTCGATTTGGTTAAAAAAACCCCGACTTTGGTTTTCTTAGATCCTAAACTTTAATAACCGGATCTTTTAAACCTATTGGATTTTTAAAATTTAAATTAAACTTTGAGCATGAAATTAAATCATAATTTCAAATTTTGACAAAAAATATTATACTATAATTTCAACTTTTTTTTTATATATATAATTTCAAGTTTCAATTTGAGATTTTCGGTTTAAAAAACATGGCTATTAAGGTTTAGGGTTTAAAATTTCGGTTATCAAAATTCAGGATCGAAAAAACAATTTTTAAAATTGAGGAATTTAAACACCAAATCTGCAAAGTTCATGGTCTATTATACAATTTCCCTATACTAAAGTCTGAGGTAACCTTCTTTGCAGATTTCAACTTTGTCTAAGGAGAATTATCACTTGATAGTGAAGTTAAAAAAGAGAGGAAAAACTGCCATTGGAACCGAAACTTCTCCAAAGTCTGACCAGACTGCGACCGTAACTTCAGTAAACAATCCAGAGGTAAACTAATAACAGTTCAGTTCAGGATTAATCTGATCTCATAACTATCTAAGTTGTCTTTAGTTTGATAAAGACCATAACTCTATATGATGAATGTTGAATAATGGTTATGTTGTTGAATGTTTTGTAGGAAGATAAAACAGAAGTAGATGTAGAAGAAACAGAATCTAAATCAGATGTTAGAAGTGTAAGGAGATTAGATGTTGAAGCTCTTGGGTTCAATTTCAAGCATACTTTGGTGGTTTTGTTCGTTATCTTAATGTCATCAATGGCGTATTTAATATCACAGCAAGATCTCTAATGGAGGAGGTAACAACACAGTCGTTAGATATAGACTTCGGATCTCTCCAAATTTTTGCAAATCAGTCCCTAAACTTTTTCAATTTTGAGTTTTGGATACCTCTGCACTTTAATTCACTTATCTGTACGCCTACCAAAATGTTATTTTTATAAATTAAATTACGTAATTATATACACAATAACTCGAAGTTAACAAAAAATTTTGATACTTTTTTATATTTTTATTAAAAATCCCCCAAATTTCTACAAAAAATTATGTATTCATTCAAGTTTCAGGTTGAACAAAGACAGTATTTGTTCAGTACAGAAAATGATATTTATATATATATAATACAAAAAAAATATATATATATATATATGTTTTTATTAAGTTATTTAGGAATTAATGTGATGAAAGGACGTAATCCTGAAACCTACATAGCCCTTAGTTAAAGACATGTTCATTAAATTTATGTATTTGGAGACGATTCACATGTTCATGAATACAAACAATGGAAAAAACAAAACTAATAAATAATATAATACTCTTACATTGGATTTGTTTACTGTTGTTCATAACATTTTTTATATATAAAAAAATGATATATGTATTTTCTCCTATTTAAGCATCTAATATTACAAACTTTTATATTATCCATTGTTCAATAATTACTATATTATTACACATATATATTACTTTGTTGTTTATGCCTTGTAAATAAAATTACAATATATCAAATTTTAAACGTTTTTAATTTGAAATTTTACGATTTTTTAGATCTAACTTAGAGAAGTGATGGAAAATGAAATGAAACGAAGAATGAAGACATTCGCATGTGAGTCACATTCATTTGATATAAATGGCATTTCCTCATGTTTCTCCATCTTTATTTTTTAATTAATGTCATTTTAAGTATACAGCTAATTTTGTTTCTTATTTCATACCAAACTCTCTTATTTCACTATTCATTTAATATTTTCTTATGCATTTTTGTTAAATTTTATCACATTTTTGGTTCGGACCTTATGATTATGTCTTCGTGTGTTAAAAATGTATTACTGAATATAATTGATCGTAATGCTTTTTGTTATTCCAGAGCCACATATTATTTTATGACCAAGTTGGTTATATATTACTATCACTTTCATAAAAGAAATATTCATAAATAATACACTCAAAACAAATTTAATTCAAATTCACTATCATAGTAAATCTCATATAAAGTTACTCTTCTAGATCAATTTAATTAAAAGTAGACAATAAATAGTCCAACAAATCATAATTTGTTTTTTCAGAAACAAATCATAATTTAACCGTATCACATGAAAAAGTTTTTTTTTCAAAAATGTTTAAATTTGAAATTCTTAAAAATGTCATAATTTAAACATTTTTTTTTCAAAAATATCTTAAAAGGAAGACTATATCCAAAAATAAACGGGAAATACCCTCACACATTAGAAATTAAAAAATATTTGTAAAAATCTCTTGAATTAAGCCATTTTACATAATTTTTTTTAAAATTAAAATTAAAATAATAAATTGTTAACGTAGAAGATAATTTTGGAAAAAAAAGGTAAAAAATAATCAGCAAAATCTATGGAACAATATAGAAACTAGTCTGTGAAGGCGGTTGTGTGTAAGTCACGTGACTTAAAAAAATGTGTAATGACGAAGGCCGTTTTGGATTATAACGGAAAGGGTCAAATTAGCCGTTAAATCCGCCGTTAAATATGACTATTTTCGTCATTATCGTCAAGTGGAGAACGTTAACCGCCACCGGAACCAAGCAGAATACTCTGAGGGCCTGAGCCCACCACAGCCACAGGTCCACATAATATATTATTTTTGTTTTTGTTATTAATTTTTACAAGAGGTGGATTCGAACCCTGGGCCCGAAGAGACACTCGCACGATGAGATTAAACCTCTCTTTTTTTTAGTGGGGCCCATTACCCACTATCACCAATCAGGCTTTTTGGGTCCCACCCACGTTGCCTCATTCACCATTCTTGTCTTTTTGCTTTTTAATCTTTTTTTTTTAACTCATTTTTTAATCCTTCATAATACAAAATTTTATTTTCTAAAAAAAAATAAAGATTAAGAGAGTTCCTATGTAAATTGTTTATAAAAGTGAAAATATTATTTAAATTTAAGTGAGTTCCTATGTAAATTTTTTTTTTTTAATTTGTTGGAATCGTTAAAGAAAATATGATTTAGCATTTTTTTAGTAATTTTTATTTGTGTTTGCTATTTCTTTTTGTTCTCATATTATTATTGTTTTTCAATAATTCTCAGATTTGTTATTTCTTATATCTACAAAATGTTTGCCTTTTTTTTGTAAAACGATATAACTACTTTTTTGTCGATTTAATTACTTCATATAGTGTTTTTACTAATAATTAGTTGTTAGTTTTTATTTTTGTCGTCTCCTTTCTAATTTATGTTTAGATCACAAGATTTGTCAAAAAATAAATCACATGCCTGTAATTTGTTTTTTTGCTATTTAAAAAAAATATTGGCATGTGTTTTTAATTCTAATTTATGATGAACTTAATGTGCTTCAAAAATATTTGGAATCATTATTAGGTTTTACCGTTTTAAGTAGAAAATATAAATTTAAAAATCCAAGAATTCAATGCAATATATATATGAATACTAAAATCATCAAATGAAAATGTTGTCTGACCTTAAACAAAAAAATTAGAAGTAATCATAGGTTAGTTATTACATTAATATTTTTATTAAAACTTTTAGTGTTATTTTATTTGTTGAGATATAAAAGATGAGAACAAAGGTCCTTTTCTGACCGACATAAAGATACTATTTTGCCCTCAATTTTATAGCTAAACGGTGGCACGTTAAAACATCAATGAAAACAATTATAAATTATAAAATTCGAAAGAAAACAACAATCCTAATAAAAAGACAAATTATATAAATATATTACAAAAAATAAAAGTGAGATCCAACAATTATAAAACTTTATACAATAGAATCAACAAAGACAAAACTTACTCAATCCTCCTCGTAGCACACAACACAACACCACCGCTTTCCCATCTTAAAATTACCAAAATACCCTTTCACTAATCACCTTTTATTTTCTTAACTTCCCCTGTCACATGTTTACATAATCACATACATTTAGTAAAAAAAAACAAAAAATTACATAAATAAGCAAATAATAATAAATATATATATATATATATATAATATTTGTGTTGTGTATATGAGTTGGCATTTTGTCGGAAGATTTAAGCATGTGGATATGTATCAAAACCAAAATCATTTTGTTACTTCTCTTTTAAATATATATATAATAGAAAAATGAGTTTTATGGATTGCTGATGTCATCATTTTAAATCTAACGGTTGTGATTGATTTTCTATTAAAATGATGATGTCATCAACAAATCTAATGGTCTATATTAATTTTAAAAAAATGTGATTGCTAACACCTTTTCGTTTAGTAACTAATTAAAATCAATGGTTTAAATCAATTTATTTAAATCTAATGGTCTAAATTAAATTTGAAAATATGTGATTGATAACACCTTTTCATTTAGTAACTACTTAAAATCAATGATTAGTATTACTTTTACTTAATCTAATGGTCCATATTAATTTTGAAATGATACGATTGATAACACTTTTTCGTTCCGTAACTACTTAAAATTAATGGTTAGATTATTTTACTTAAATCTAATGGTCTAGATTAAATTTGAAAAAATGTGATTGCTAACACCTTTTCGTTTAGTAACTACTTAAAATCAATGGTTAAAATTAATCAAATCAAATGATTTAGATTAAATTTAAAAATATGTGATTGATAACACCTTTAAGTTTAGTGACTACTTATGATCAATGATTAATATTAATTTAATTAAATCTAATGGTTTAAATTAAATTTGAAAATACGCGATTGATATATAAAACTTTTTTTTTCGTTTAGTAACTACTTAAGATCAGTGGTTAATATTACTTAACTTAAATATAATGGTT
>KE152400.1:376112-417640 GCA_000411095.1 Aethionema arabicum | reverse complement strand
TTAATGGTTACCAACCTTCAAGAACCGAAGAACCGAGAACCGAAAGTACCGAACCGAACCCGAACCGAAGAACCGAATGCCCACCCTTAATCTAAACTGGAAAAGATAGATGTAAACTTGAAAGTATATACCTCAAGTGCTTTATCTTCCATGGAAGGATGTCTTTATCTCCTGTACTTGGTATAAGTTATGTGTGCACTTGATTTGCAGGTATATTAGTTCAACTCCCACTACCAAAGCATATTAACGAGGAGAATGTTTTGAGTGCTATCAGCATTGAAAAAGATGTTGATGGGTTCCATCCTTTAAATATTGGTAAGCTAGCAATGAAAGGCAGAGAACCTCTCTTTCTTCCATGCACCCCAAAGGTAGTGTTACCTTGCATAGAGTAGAGACTTCAGTTTCCGACATATACTTAACTCTATGTTAAGCGTTCCTGTGCTATGGCATGCTTTTTGGTTTTTCTTCAGGGATGCTTGGAACTCTTACTGAGAAGTGGCGTAAAGATAAAGGGACAACGAGCAGTTGTTGTAGGTCGGAGTAACATTGTGGGATTGCCTGTTTCACTTCTATTGCTCAAAGCTGATGCCACTGTTACAACTGTACATTCTCACACCAAAGATCCTGACACTATCATACGAGAAGCTGACATTGTTATCGCTGCAGCTGGACAAGCCAACATGGTAGTAATTACTTAATTTTCACTGTCTTTTTCTTTATATTGCCCACTTCTTCTCTTGTGGTCAAGAAACGTTTCATTGACATAAGAGGAATCTATCTCTTGTAGATATATTCAGCTCTCTTGTGTTGCCATTTTTCAGATTAAGGGAAGCTGGATAAAACCAGGAGCTGCAGTAATCGATGTTGGAACAAACGCAGTCAATGACTCGAGTAGGAAAACAGGATACAGATTAGTTGGAGATGTGGATTTTACCGAAGTGTCTAAAGTTGCAGGTTTCATAACTCCAGTCCCTGGTGGTGTTGGTCCAATGACAGTGACAATGCTGCTTCGAAACACCTTAGACGGTGCTAAGCGGATAATTGGTAATTAAAACATCTCTGGCTACATGTAATAAAGACTTGAGTATCTCTAGAAGAGACAGAATCTAAATGGGATATTACAAGTGTTAAGGAGATTAGATGTTGAAGCTCTTGGGTTCTTCAATTTCAAGCACCTATATCAAATGTTATACTCTTGCCTAAATTTTCTTATAAATTAAATTTCGTAACTATATACTCACTAACTTGAACTTTATACACAAATATCATATATAGTGTATTTTTACGTAAAATAAAAAATAATAATGTTGTAATAATCGTCTAACGAAATATTTTGTAGACTATAGGTTAGCTTTTAGAAAATACATGATGAGAGAAATTAATTGTGAAATTAAATTGACCTTTCCTCCTGAAAAAGAATATAATGGGCTGTTGACAAAATAAAAAGAAGAATATAATGGGCTTTTTAGTAGAGGCCCATGTAGAAGCCCAATAAATAGTCGCACGTGTGATCCTGAAAAAGAATATAATGGACCTTTTCTCCTAAAAAGAATAGAATGGGCTTTTAGTAAAGGCCCATGTAGAAGCCCAATTAATAGTCACACGTGTGATCCACGTCGAACACATATTTTTCTATTTTATCAGGAAGTAAACAACGACAGCGTAAAAATTAACACAAACGCTCTATCTTCTCGTCCGGATCACTTCCTAGGGTTTTTTCATTTTTGCCCTTCCGCTCTATCTTGTCATCTACAGGCGCCGCCTGATACGAAGCGCTACTGTGTCTTAGGCTTCATGATCAAGGTAAATTCATGTGGTTCTCACTATCCGTGAGATCTAATGTTTCGATTGATCTCGATTGCAGTTTACGGCTCGATGCTCTTTCGCTCTCTCTCTCTCTCTATATATATGTGTAGTATTGAAGATCTTTGTTGCCTGATTGCGGTTTTTGTTTAACTTTTTCTGCTTACGATTCCATGTGTGTTTTCACCTTCTTTGATTGTTGATTTTGTTTTTCTGTAGGAGTTGATGTCGTTGTGTAATTTAGGTCGTGAAATTGGGTTTTGCAATCGAGACGTATGTTTTTTTGGTATCTGCGTTATCTTGTAAAGTAGATCGGTTTCCGAAGTTAGAGAATTTATGCGTAAGAATTGAAGTGGGATAAAACGATACTGTATATAAGAAATCTTATTGTTCATGTGTGCTGTTGTATCTTGAATTCCTTGTTCCTAGTATTTTATTTTTATTTCTTCTCTGTACCTATCTTTAACTCTCTTATTTTGTTTGCCTCTCAGCTATTGAGGTGAATCCTACGAAAAGCTGGTGTATAATGTCCAGTAATACAGCTTCACAGTGTATCCCTTCTTCCGGCAGTCAAAGTCATCAGGAGCATCGCTCTGCGGAATCAGAAACTTTTCAAGAAACAAACATGATGGAAATGGGAAGAATTGATCCTCCTGTTCAGCATATTCCAGTTATGAGCATGCAGCCGGAGCCGAATATAGTGAAAGGGGTTTCTGGATCGATGCCATTCACCTCTATGCCACTACCCATCTCTCCCAGACTATCTAGTTTTGATGTTTCTCAGTCTCCAAGGCTGCAGTTGCATCCCTCTGTAGAACGTCAATATTCTATAGGAAAGTCAATGGCAGAATTAAGTAGGTCAAGCTCCATGCAGCTAACTGGAAAGCGGAAATCACCACCAGAGCACACTCTCAGTGGTTCTGCATACGAGAGACCTAGTGCAACAAACAAACAGGTAGCAAATCTGCAATATAGACCATGGTTACAGCAACTAACTTCAGGTAGTAATCAGACGTTACACTTGCACCCCAATACGCTTTCTCCAAGAACACAACATTCGTCTATATTTGCCAAGAAAGTGACGGAAATTGAATCCGTTCTCCAGAAATCTGGAAAGCCACTTCCAAACAAGAAACAACATGTTCCCCCACGAATGAAAACGCAGGATGAAGTAAATGAATCTGTGAGATCTAAAATGAGGGAGTCGTTAGCAGCTGCTTTGGCCTTGGTTCAACAACTTGATGAACCTCCGAAAGGGAAAAAGAATTCAGAGACTGAAGAAACCCATGAGACGACACTGGAGAACACTAACAGTACTCAACCTTCCTCAGATGCTGAGGCCCATATCCCTATAGTTGAAGGGAGCGTGTCAGATTTTGCCACTAATGCTGAAAGTTCTGTGCAGAAGGACAGCGATGGAAGAACTTTATCGCAAGACACAAGCAGCCACACCAAGATTGAAGATGTTAATGAATCTGATGGACTTAAATCTCAATATGATGAGGTTTTCCCTCGAGATAATGTTCCTTTTACCGATAATATATTTTCCAGCGATGAACTTTTACAGGGTAACGGTCTCTCATGGGTTCTGGAACATGTTTCAGATCTTGGTGAGACAAAGGATTATGAAGCTCATGGAGGAAAACCTATACATGATCCAGAAGTCTTGGCTTCTGAAATTGAAATGGAACTCTTTAAGCTATTTGAAGGTGTGAACAAAAAATACAAAGAAAAGGGAAGATCGCTATTATTCAATTTGAAGGATAAGAACAATCCTGAGCTACGAGAAAGGGTTATGTCTGGAGATATATCTGCTGAGAGGTTGTGTTCTATGACAGCTGAGGAACTTGCTTCGAAGGAGCTTTCTCAGTGGCGACAAGCTAAAGCTGAAGAGATGGCTGAGATGGTTGTTCTGCGTGATACAGACGTTGATGTCAGAAGTTTGGTGAGGAAAACACATAAGGGCGAGTACCAGGTTGAAATTGATCCCGTTGAAAACAGCACAGTGGATATCTCTGTTGGCACTGCATCGCATACCAAACGCAGACCAAAAGCCAAGGCTACCAAAACCTCTCTGAAGAAAAATGAATTGAAAGACAAGACCGCAAAAGCTGATCAATCAACTTCAACCGCTGCTCTATCCTCAACTGAAGAGGTTGACCTCATGCAAGATCTGTCGATGGATGATGATATGAAGGATGTGGAGTTTCTTGCTCCAATTGTATCGCTTGATGACTTCATGGAATCTCTAGACTCTGAGCCTCCGTTTGAAAGTCCGCATGGTGATGATGAAGGGCAGGTGTCTGGATCTGAGAAAAGTGACTCAGAAGCTGGTTCGCACTCTAAATCTCCCAAAGAAGAATCACCTAAGGAACTAAGTGATAAAGATTCTCCTAAGCCAAAACAGGAAAAGATTGATGAAGTTTCCCCCAAGTCTGATGATAGCAGTGTCAAGCTTGATGACAACGTCTCTAAACTTGAAGAAACAGCTTCCCTTCCTGACGTTAAAGGAGATAGAATATGGGATGGAATACTGCAGCTGAGTATGTCGTCTGTTGTCCCTGTCACCGGCATTTTCAAAAGGTAAGTTTTTATAACCTTAATCGTGTCTTCTCTTTGCTGATGGGAATTTTTTCTTCTTAGAGTATAATCAACCTGTTTTTTTCTGTTACCAATCAATCTATTTTTGACTCAAGTAGAACCGTATTTAGATAAACTTAAGAATTTTTTCTTTGCTAACTTAATTGAAACAGAGCCCAATATGAGCACTCATAAGCGTAGCTTAGAGATTCATCAAGTGTTTAGGGGTTGAATTGGGTTCCTCTCGATTTGATTCATAGGTTTACTTTTGGTTATTTGGTTTGAATACGTCCTTGTTTTTCAGTCCATAATCGTAAAATCAAGTTGCGTTCTTATTAGATTACTTGTGCAAACTCACTATTAAGGATTCTTTTTCTTCCAACTAGTATTAAAAATTATCCTCTAGATCACTATGCCTACATTAAATGCAATAGCACACACTCCTTTCTGAATGCCAACACTTTACCAGCTAAATCAAAACCCTGATTTTGTAATTTGCAGCTTATAAGTAATTGCTGATATCTGCTGATGATATATATACATATATAGATAGTTTGTAGGTGTATAGTATGCGTTCTCTGATCTGGGTTTTGAATTGTATTTGCAGTGGTGAGAAAGCAGAGATGAGTGAGTGGCCGGCGATGGTGGAGGTTAAGGGTAGAGTACGACTAAGTGGATTTGGGAAGTTTATACAAGAGCTTCCAAAGTCTCGAAGCCGTGCCGTAATGGTAGTATCCAAAGCTTACTTTCGTTATCACTGTACTTTTAATAACCTCTTGTTTCAAACAAGAGAACTAATCTCTAAAACCCTTTACTTCTTCCTCCATATATATATATACACATACATCATTTGGCAGTCTTCTTGTTCATGGGACCTAGAAATTAAAGAGACACACTATCAAACACTGCAAAGACAACAAGTCTTGATTTGGGCAGAGAAAGCTGACATTAGATTGGGTCAAATTTTGTATTTATTCTTAGAGATTTTGTTGTATATTCATAAGTCTTTGTATATGTGTTACTGGGTGGGATGTAGAATTGATCAGGTTTTTTCTTTTTTTCAAAGTATTCGATTCCCAATAAACCGTCCAAAAATGTTACAATCCCAGATCAAGACCCGAAAGCATAAAACTGCAAAATTCAATAATCGAAAGTTAGAGCTTTTTTGGGTAAAATCTTTTGATTGATTTCTCTGACCAAAGTTTGTTTTTGTTTCTGGCATTGCAGGTTATGTGTTTAGCCTGTAAAGATGGGATTTCAGAGAGCCAACGAGACAGTCTTTTTGAGGTAAATTTTGTAATAATCTTAATATCTTATTTGGGTACAGAAAATGGCTTTAAAGTTTAAAGTCTCTTTTTTGTTCTTAGGCTATTGAATCCTACGTTGGTGACCAAAGAGTAGGCTACGCAGAACCAACCTCAGACGTTGAGCTTTATCTCTGTCCACCTCGTGGAGAGATCTTAGATTTGCTTGATAAAGTCATTTCCAAGGAACAGTTAGATGAACTCAAAAGTTTGGATGCTGGTTTAGTTGGAGTTGTTGTCTGGAGACGACCCATTACTCCTTCCACCACTAGCTCACGCCACAAGCCTGGATTCAAAAGACAACACTCTTCTACCTCTAGAACCTCTGTTTTGCACGACAATAAGAAGGTTAAAGAGAATGTTACAACGAATAAACAACCTCTTAGTGATAATAGGGCTAGTGTATCAATGGGGAATCATGGTTTTAGAAATGATGCTAGTAGATATGATAATATTGATGATGATGATGATGATGTGCCTCCTGGATTTGGTCCAGGAGTTCTGAAAGATGATGATGATCTTCCGGAATTTAACTTTAATTCCGCAACTGGTCCAGTTTCTTCTTCTCCTAGGCCATTACAGCAATCAAGATCCATAGATCAAGCAAGGAATCTTATACACAAATATGGAAACTCAGCAGGTACTAGTAGCAACTTAGGGATACATTCATGGCATCATAAGAATAATGATGATGATGATGATAATGACATACCTGAATGGCAACCTAATGTGGTTAGCCACCAGTTCCAACCACAACCACCAGCAGGACCTCCTGGTTTCAGACCAGAGATAGGTGTTCAAGGTCATAATAGAGCAATGGTTAGACCAGGAGGTACACAAGATGGGTGGTGGGCTAATCAAGATGGTACTGGACAACACTATGGTGTGTCTCAAGATCGGAACCGGTCAAGAAACAGAGGATTTTAGTGTTTGATTTTTATGTGTTTTTTTTTCTTGTGTAATTTGTTGTTTGTTTTGTTTCTTTTAGCTTCTTTATCTTTAGCTTTCTCAGTTAAACGTCTCTCTCATAGAATGCAAAGAACGAGTAGTGCAGTGAAACTTCTTTGATATGAAAACTTGTTTATCATGTTTTAAAAAGCAAACAGTTCTGCAAAACTTCTTTGATAGCATATTTTATTTTAAATTTGTTTTTTTAAGAAAGTATAAGTAAAACTAATTTTAAATTTACAAGGGAGACTGTAATTAATTTTATTATAATAATATTCTATAAAAATTTATTGGTACATTGATTATACTCATATTTATGTACAAATAAATATTATTTATAGAAAAAGTTCATCTTTTTTTTTTGGTAACAAGTTCATATTTTAATATTAAGAATATCTATGAAATGAATTGTGATTTGATTTTTATTATCTATATAAATGAAAGGTAATTGGTTAAAGCATACTTTATTACTACTAAAATTACGCTGTTCCATTTTTTTTTTAATATATTAAATATGTGTAGATCACAAAGTATTACCTAGTTTTAACTCTTAAGTAACTACATATTTAGCAAAATATATATTGTTATCAATAAACTTGTAATTCTGAAAATTTATAGCGCCAACAATTATAGCTTTTATTAATTAAATTTTTATAGAAAAATGAAACCAATAAATATAAATCAACGTTCCGCATAAATTTATATATTTATATAATTTTAAATTTTTAGGTATAAAAAGTTGTCGAAACCATCTATTTTAAATCGGGTGACTATTATTTCAGAATCTGACGAATAATAAAATACTAATTTTTTAGTCCTAATATCCGTCACAAATTAAAAAATTATTTATTTATGTCTTTGATTGAATTAAATGAATTGTTGATTTAATATTTGGCGAAAAGAAATGATATGTAACCCAACGAGGCAATCAAAAAGAGCGCTAGACAAAATCTCCCTCACGCGCCTCTGCCCTATAAAATATTAATTTAAGCGAAAAAAGCGCAAAATCTGTGGACCAGCGATTTAGGCCATACGCGCTCAACGCGCTTTTCGTGCGAGTGGCGTTTATTTTTCATGATACACGCGTGGCTTATTTTTTCTCTCCTACGTCGTTTGACTTTTATTTTATTTTAATTTAATTGCATTTTTTATTAATCGTATAAATATATTTGTTTGCAAGTAAATAATGTTTTTTAAGTAAAAAATAAAAGAAAATAATGTTTTATTGTTTATTTGTTCGTGTCTATGGAGAATTTTATTTTATAGAAGTTTGATAAATTACTATGATTTGTGTACATTTTTTTAATATATGTTTGTATATTCGATTATCAAATAAATTATCAGTCTTTTCATATTTCATATGTAAAAAATAATTTAAAAATAATTCTACCATCATTATTCTTACATAGTTTATCATCGCATCTACAAAATAAATATATGTTTAGAAATAATTATTATTTTGTAAGAATTAATATTTTTTCTGTTAAATTGTAATGATTAATATTATGAATTTATGGGTGATAATATTTACCAAAATAGATATCATAATTTAGTATTCATCAAAATCATTTATTACAATCCTATTTGAAAACAATAAATAATAAAAATTTGTCTAATATAATTCAAACATAACACTAAAATAGTGGAATCTATACACATATCATCGTTATTGTCAAAATTGATATATATGGATATATATTCTGATATTCATAATCAAAATTGGAGTTTACATAATAACTATTATACTCTACATTAACGATATAAAACGTCTCTCTCATAATATGACAAAAAATAAAATATAATAATTTTTCCACATAATATAGAGTAGAAATTTAGTCCTAATATCTTGTCACGAAAATAGAAAAATAATCCATGGGTCATTGATGGAGTCCGATTTAATGAAAAGCCCAACGAGAACAAAATTTACTAAAAAGCCCAGTTGACGTGCTTCGGCCTTCTAAAATATTAATTTATGCAAAAAAAGCCCAAAATCTGTGGACTATAGTCCAGGGATTTTGGCCGTACGCGCTCAACGCGCTATTAGTGCGAGTGGTTTTATTTTTTTCTACGAGACGCGTTGACTTAATTTCATTTTCTCATTTGACTTTTATTTTATTTTATTGCATTAATTGTTTTTATTACTCGTATTTTCGTTTTTTTTATAATGTTCAATAATACTCCTATGTTTTATTGTTAATTATTTTTCGTATGGAGGATTTTGTTTTTAACTCGGGATTTTTTTGTTAGTTTTTTATATATTATTACATAATTTTACATGATTTGTATACACCTTTTTTTTATTCGTTATATATTCCAATATAAAATAAATATAACACAATTTTCACATATTTTATATAAGTTCTCTTTTCTATTCAATGAAAATTCATTATTTTTACGTTACCGATTATTTCAATTTTATTTGATTCGAAATAAATCGATTAAACACTATTATCAATCACAATTTTTGCAAATAATATAAATAAAATCGAAAAACACTATTTTTCTAAAGGTGTCATTATATATTTTAGCAAAATATATATTATTATCAATAAACTTGTAATTCTGGAAATTTATAGTGCCAACAATTATAACTTTTATTTATTTAAAATTTGATAGAAAAATGAAACCAATAAATATAAATCAACATTCCGCACAAATTTGTATATTTATATTCTTTTAATTTGTTATGTATACAGAATTGTCGGAAGCATCTATTTTAAATAGGGTGACTATATTACTTTATAATAGTAAATAATAAAAAAAACTAACATAGTAGTCTTAATATTCGTCACAAATATTTTCGGAAAAATTATTTATATACGTCTTTGATTGAATTAAATGAATTGTTGATTTAATATTTGGCGAAAAAAAATTATATGTAACCCAACGAGGAAATCAAAAAGAGCGCTTAGAGAAAATTCCCCTGACGCGCCTCTGTCCTCTAAAATATTAATTTAAGCGAAAAAAGCGCAAAATCTGTGGATATAGTCCAGCGATTTAGGCCATACGCGCTCAACGCGCTTTTCGTGCGAGTGGCTTTTGTTTTTCATTATACACGCGTGCCTTATTTTTCTCTCGTACGACATTTGACCTTTATTTTATTTTAATTTAGTTTTATTTTTTATTAATAGTATAAATATGTTTTTTCAAGTAAATAATGTTTTTTAAGGAAAAAAATAAAAGAAAATAATGTTTTATTATTTAATTTGTTCGTGTCATTGGAGAATTTTATTTTGTAGAATTTTGATGTATTACTAAGATTTGCGTACATTTTTTTTATTATATGTTTGTATATTCGATTATCAAATAAATTATCAGTCTTTTCATATTTCATATGTAAAAATTAATTAAAAAATAATTCTACCATCATTATTCTTATATAGTTTATCATCGTACCTACGAAATAAATATATGTTTAGAAATAATAATTATCTTGTAAGAAATAATATTTTTCTGTTAAATTGTAAGGATTAATATTATGAATTTATGGATGATAATATTTACCAAAATAGATAATATAATTTAGTATTCATCAAAATCATTTATTACAATCCTATTTTACAATAAATTCAACAATAAACAATAAAACGTATATCTCATAATATGACAAAAATAAAATATAATAATTTTTCCATAGACTAGAATTTTAGTCCAAATATCTTGTCAAGAAAATAGAAAAATAATTTATTTGTCACTGATGGAGTGCGATTTAATGAAAAGTCCAACGAGAAAAAAATAGGGCTAGTAAAAAGCCCAGTTGATGCGCCTCGGCCTTCTAAAATATTAATTTATGCAAAAAAAGCCCAAAATCTGTGGACTATAATCCAAGGATTTTGGCTATAACGCGCTCAACGCGCTATTAGTGCGAGTGGTTTGTTTTTGTCTGCAAGATGCGTTTGACTTATTTTTTTCTTTCTTACGTCATTTGACTTTTATTTTATTGCTTTAATTGTTTTTTGTTACTCGTTCCTATTTTCGTTCTGTATAATGTTCAATTATACTCCCTTATTTTATTATTAATTATTTTTCGTATCTGGAGAATTTATTTTTGAACTCGGAGATTTTTTTTCCAGTTTTTGATATATTATTATATAATTTTAGCATGAATTATATACCACTTTTTATTATTTATATAGTCCAATACAAAATAACTTATAACACATATTTTATATAAGTTATTTTCTATTCAATTAAAATTCTTTTTTTTTGCGTTACAGACATAAGAATATCAGTTCCTTTGAAAAAATGAACGATTATTTCGATTTGATTTCATTTGAAATAAAACTATTAAACACTATTAACCATCACAATTTTTGCAAACAATATTAAATAAAATAGAAAACACTCCAATTTTTACATTCTAATAGACGAACACAGACAAAAAAAAAACAAGAAAAGTAATGTGTCATTATATTCTAATAGATGAACACACACAAAACACTCCTTTCTTTAAGGTGTCATATACAAATCCAATGGTAATGTACCAAAATAACATCATTTATAAAATAAAATAAAAAAACCAAATCAATAGATGGAGATATGCATAAAATGAAAGGGGGAGGAAATGGACCAACACTTATTTCATCTGCCCAAACAACACATCACTCTCATTTGCAAACCCAAACCTATACACTTTTTTCTTTTCAGTTTCCTAATGTTACCAAACCCATCTCTCAAATTATTATGAATATGCAAACAAAAATATATATAAAAAAGAAAACGTTACTGCACACATCTATATATGTATAGTGAGATCAGAACGATACAGGTGTGTTGGGATTACCCGATGACGACACAGAGACTTCCGTAGCTGTGTTCTTTTGCTTTGAAGCTTTGGAGGTTGAAGGAGTCGAGGATTCAGAGATATCGCCGATGTCCAACGTATCTGGGAGATAGTCAGAGCTGAATATCTACACCAAAGGATCATCAGTCATTGCTTAAGATTGTTTCAACATTATCGTATGTTTAAAAATTCAACAAGATATATTGTGTTTGATGTATTCGACAAAGCTATATAATATAGATAAGTATTGAAGTTTACCTCAAGCTGATTAAGCATGTCAATGGTGGCTTCTAGATCACCGTTATTCGCCAGGTATACATCGGTTAAAGACTCTTGTGAGAGACCAGAGAATGATGATAGAAGGTATTCAATGTCCATGTCTATATCCATTTCTAAATCCAAGTTGTCGTCTCCTATCATCTGCTTGGATGCCATGTCAGAATTTTCTGGTAATTCAACGCCTGGAAAACTTCCTTGAGCTCCAAATTCATTACATACATACTGTTGGTCTTGTATGATATCCGTGGAGGGATTTGCAGATACAAACTCCTCGTCACCAGTGTAATCCACTCTTTTGGAAAGTGGTACGTATGATGCTGCATAGGGATTCAATGCAAATGATCCAGGCTTCATTGTTTTGTCTTGGTAAGAAATAGACTGCAAAATTCAAATCAGGATCCATTAACAATAAACAAAACCAATCATGCGTTATTGCTTTATGCTGCAAAAACTAATCATCTCAAAGTCTAACGGTGCCTGATGAAACATGATCGCTATAATGATTTCAACTAGACCAATAATCCAAGTTCATAGATGATTTCAGATGAAGAATCTATTAAATACAACAAACAACAATTGTCGCTAAGGAAACAAAAGATGCTTTCTACGGTGGAATCAAGAAGAGAAAAGAATAGGAGAGAAAAGAATTCCGATCCTGCTATTAAGATCCATTGTCAAAACCTAACTGACCAGGTCAAAACAATCTTCGCGCTATCAAACAAACCATTGCAATACGAAGACATATACAACGAATGCATATAACCTAGAAACGGCGTAACATAACAAGAGACATACAGAAGAACAAATAATCTAACCGAAAAATTGAACATATTAGAAAAAAAATCCTCTGTAGCCATTAACATCAGAATCTGGCCCTAATTGCGTGACATCGATGACGGAAAAACCAGAATCAGAGGAAACGAATTGAAACACAAGCGAATATGATCCAAAAGAACACTGATCATGTACGAAAACAAAAACGATAACGAACAACAATCATCTTGACCACGTCAACAAGAAGAATAAAAACGAAACATCGGGAGAGAAAACGTGCTTACCAGAAGAAGAAGGAAAAAAACTAAGCGTTGAAGATCGATCGACGAGAGAAATTCGTTTCGCAGAGACCTAAATGCGATAAAATTGGGAAGAGAAAGAAAAGCGCCCAATAATGGAATTTATGAGAATAAAGAGTGAGTGTCCGTTTACTTGAAGGTCGCGTTTCACGATGAGGTCTGTTTGGACATAAGGTTACCTTTATCCTTAACCTGGTTATCTTTGCGAAAGAAGGACGTGGCAAGCAATACTAGTTAGACTATAACCGAATCAAATCACTAACCGGAAATTAGCTGTAAACCGGAATAAACCGGTTTGTGATTTTGGTAAGAGTACCGATGGATAACCATACGATAACCGGTTTTGAAACTGCTAAAAACATGAGTGGATGAGCTAAAGGAGGAAGAAGAAGAAGAAAGGCTCCAAAACGCCATAGCCATGGCTCTTCTCTGTCCATGTCTCCCATCTCCTACTTGTCGTATCTTCATGTAAATCATTTTTTGAGTTTACGTGCTTGTATTTTCATGTTCGAGAGGTTTTGTGATTCGATATGATTTTCAGGTGCAGGAGCAACAACGTTTCGAGAAAGGAGCTGATGATTACTCGTTGTAGTGTTTCTACGAGATCTAATTCTTCTGAAGAGGGGTTTTCCCGTAGGGATTTGGTGCTAATTGGTCTTTCGTCTCCATTGTCTATGCTCTTGCCTATTTCTGGTAAATACTTTGATTTTACTATTCAAAATTGAGCTACCGGGTAGACGAGGCTAGTTTCCGTCATATGGATTTAACTAGTGTTCTTAGCCTTCTTGAGTGTAAGCGAGCCTTTTGGCCGAATCTCTTGTGCTATCTTGAGCCGTGATTCATGATTGATTGATTTAGCTTGAAGATAGTGGAAGAAAGATAGCTGGGCTCTTAATTTCTCAATGTAATTAGGTCATCAGTGGTCATCTATTTATGTTCAGATGCTATGTCACAGATACAGTAGCGTTCCATAAGTAATATGTTCTCAATTTTAGCTCAACGTTTAGGTTTTGCCATTGCAGTCCCTCGTGCTGAAGAAGACCTGAAAATGGGTGCAGAAGATGTAAAAGTGGGTGCAATGGTGGATGACATAAATGCTTACTCTTATGCTTACCCATTGGAGTTTCCATCTCAGAAGCTTGTCTTCAAATGGTAACTTAACTGGCTGGATCTTTTGATGTTTGTGAAGACTTTATTGCTTCCTATCATGTGTTACATTTTGAATTGATTTTACAGGGTTGAATCAAGAAAGCCCGAACGTTACTCTTCAGCTGCACCACTTTCTCGTAAGAGCTTCTTTAGTTCTATCAATTCTGGATGAGCATAAGCTCATATGCTTTATGTATATCAAGTTTTGACTAAATCTGTGTTATCTGGTTCAGCTGATGCACGTTTACGGATTGTTTCTGAACGAGTTGACCTCATTGATAACCTCGTAATTTCTGTTTCGGTAAGTTCTCATGTTACCACTTACCTGAGACTGATTTTCTTTGCTATCTTCTCTTGTTATGTGTTTTACGGTTCTTGATCCAGATAGGTCCCCCAAACTCAAGATTCTTAACTTCAAAAGAAAAGAAAACATGGGCAGCCAAAGACGTTGCTGACTCTGTTTTGTCTGATAAATCAGCACTGGTAAGTAGTAACCCGAACTGTAAAATCTTATACTTTTCTCAAACTTTAATCATATTTTTTGAATGAGCTGCTTTACTTATGATTTCCTGCAGCGTGTCACCTCAAGTCAGCGTCTAGAAGAGAGCTCAGTTCTTGATGCACATTCCACTGATGTAACTATCCCATCTTAATATCTAATACTACACTAAAATCTTCAAATTTTGCATCCACAAGCCGCATATGCTTTCTATATGCAGATTGATGGGGAGCCTTACTGGTACTACGAGTACCTTGTCCGCAAATCACCAACCAAAACCGTAAGTTCCTTGGTAACATACAATGGATTTGAATCTTTGATTATGACCTGACTTGATACTTTCCTATGATATTTGAGCAGGCTGAAGCATCAAACCTTTACAGACACTACATTTCATCAACAGCTGAACGTGATGGTAAGCAAAGTTGTGACATCTTTACTCTAATTTAAACTTAAAACATTTTACATAATCTCGCCTGTTGCAGGGTACTTATATACCATAAACGCTTCAACTCTTGGCAAGCAATGGGACATGGTACCAAACCTGTAACCTCTACTCACTCATAAATCTACCATACTAATGTGAAAATATCTGATTTTGATGGTTTGTTTAAATACAGATGGGTCCAGTGTTGGAAAAAACAGTTGGATCATTTCGTCTTCTTCCTCCAACTGATAATTATGTTCCTCCATTCAAGGATCCATGGAGATTTTGGTGATACATTCTCCACAAGTGTATGAAACTTTCTGTACAAGAAATGAGCTAAGAAGTGTAAGTTTTGCCCAAATTAGTTAATCATTTATAAACCATTGTTATTTGCAATATACAATGACAAAAGACTCCATTGGATTCTCTGGTAAGCATTAAGAGTTTTTAACATATGAAAGAAAAAAAAACAACATAACCGAGGTGGAGCCACAAAAACCGGCTTCTCCCTTCATTTTTTTGTTTTATATAATTAACATTATATATATATAATATCTTTAATAAATAAACCCATAAATATAGTTTTAGATTTCTTGAAGTTTATCAATGACCCACCAAAACCATGTAAAAACCAGTAGAAGAAAAAGCAATATACAAAAACGATCATCCATGGCCGCTTTAAAGAAACCAGCAGCTCTTTACATGAACAGATGATCTGCTTAAAGCTTCTACTTTTTCATGGAAACTGGTGGGTATATTGAAGATTAAACCACACCATGGCTCTTCTCCTTCATGTCCTTGTCTGAAAATGAACCAGAAGACTTTGATGATGCTTCATCTTCAACCTCCATTTCCTCATCCAGACAAATCTCCTCTAATCTGCACTCAGTACTGCAGAAAGCTCTGTATCCTCTGCAAACCAAAACCAGAACATAAACTTTGTTACATTTTCAAGAACTAACTTAGACTATCTAGACACCATTAGAAGAGTTTAGGAAGAGTAAACAATACCTATACATGTAGATATCTTTATCCATGTTCAGTTTCTTGTTGCAGTAGTAGCAGAAGCTCAAGAAGTCATTATTAGAGGGTAAAGCTTCACTAGGTGTTGTTAATGTAAATGGAGCAATTTCAAAGATGCTCTCTTTCTTCTTTAATGGCAGATTATGCTCTAGAGAATCAAGAACTTGATCACCATAAAAACGTGTTGTTCTTGGATTAGGACCATGTAAAATCACACAAGTGTAATCTTCTGAGATTTCAAAATCATTCCCACAAAGAGATGACTCTTGGGGTTTCTTTAGATCTTCAATCTCAGGAACAAGATTAGGATTAGGTAAATGATGAACTTTTTGGCAGTTAGTGAATCCAAAGAGAATGTTTTTAGTATCTGGAGGTTGAAGAAGAATTCTTGATGAAGAATCTGTATGATTATCAAGAGAATCTACAATACTTAACCCAACTTTACCAGAATCCCAACTCTTTTGATACCTTTTTTGATTTGATTTTGAAGATCCACCAAAAGGATTCCCCAAATTAGAAAAAACCCTAAAATCTAAAGGAGATGTTGGACTCCAAGCTGATTCATAATCAGATGAACCCTTGTTGTTGTTGTTGTTGTTCATACCTTCAAATAAACTTGGCATACAGAAAAATGAACAGTTTCTGTGACTTTTAAGACCAGATAACTCAGGTTTTCTTGAATCAAAATCAGACATTTGAGAGTTGAGATTAGACATGATCTGCTTGCAAACACAAAGAAAAAACAAAATGTTAGGAAACGTTGTTTCGAAGTTTAATGGAGAATCAAAAAATCTGAGAAAAGTTTTAAGTAAACTCAGAATGTTGGGGAAAAAGCAAAGATTGATAATGAATAAAGTAAGGAAATCTAAGTACCTAGAAGAGGAAATCCAAATGTGAGATCAAATCAAAGGGTGTAAAAGCAAAGAAATCTTAGATAGAGAAGAAAAGGATCAGAGAGATAACTTAGCTTAGAAACCCAGAAAACCCCAGAAAAAACCCAGAAGAAAAAGACAAAAAAAAGTGAAATTTGAAGGTGAAAGCTGGGAAATTTACAGGAATTAAAGGGGAAATTGATGGGAAATCAGAAGAAATTGACCTGGGTTTTTGATTTTGATTTTCCAAGTCTTGTTCTTGAGAGATTTTTAATTTCAGAGAAGTCTTCTTCTTCTATATCTGTGCAAGTCTTGTGAGGTACTCTTCTCTCTTTCTCTCTCACCTCAAAATCAGCGCAGCAGTGAGCCTCTCTCTCCTCCTTCTCTCTCCTCTTTTTCTCTCTCTAGGATTCACGTTTTACGTTCACTCAGAAAATGTAAGTGGTAGAGTCTATCAATGTAGAAGAAATACATTTTGTAAGTAAGAATATTTTACCTTTTTTAACATTTTTTATTTTTCTTTATGAAGATATGTGTTTCTTTCTTTAATTTTAAGCTATTTTTTTTCGACAATAAAGATTTAGCCTTAAGATTATAATTTATTCGGCACTGTTTTTTTTATAAAATTTATTTAATAAATATATTACATCATGGAATGTAAAAAGATTTAATGTATAAATATATATATTTTTTCTTTAATTTTAAGGTAAATTTTATGGTTTTCACTTAAATGAAAAAATCTGCATAAGATATATAAATTATTGGAGACTGTTTTTTGTATAAAATTGTTTAATAAAAATATTTAGCCATGGAATGTATAAAGGTCTTTTTTTTGAATGTTATAAAGGTTTAAGGTTTCAATGTATAATTGATTTAAAAATTGATGGGTTTAACATTTTATAATAAAAATAATATTTGTGTTATACGTTATATTTTGTTTATATCTATTTCTGAAAGTCTCAGTTATGTCAACATTATGTAATAATTAAGGGTGTCAGAATCTATAAGAAAAAAATAAAAATAATAAAAAGATCTTGAATTAAAATTTGGTTTAATTACAAATTAAAGAATCCCATCAGAGCAATTATTTTCTGTCCTTTTTCCTTCTGGTGGTCCACTTTTTTCTTTTTACATTACACTTTTACTATGGTATGATTTTAGTTTTAATTTTAATTATGTTTTCTTCTTTTTTTCTTTGCATTTTATTTTACACTTTTTTTTTTACCGTATTCTATTCTTTATACATTCTTATTTTGTTTGAGGAAAAAAAAAACATTCTTATTTTGTTCCTTTTACGTTATACTTTTATCGTTTTATACTTTTTTTCATATTAAGCAATATAACAAAATTATATGAAAATAAATATACTAGAAACCAAAAAACCAATACCACCAAGCCAAATCGAATTATATATTATTTTATTATAAATACATAACGTTACTTATTCTAAATATTTATAATGCGTACATAAATCAAGTTAACCTAGACTAATAATTAGTATAAATTAATCCAATAACCAAAAATAATGTACCCCAAAAAACCGAATTTAAACAAAACTTTTACCTAAAACCACAATCATCCAAATTATATAATTTACATAATTTATCTAAATATCTAATTAAATGTTTAAGTTACTTGAAATATATCTGAAACCAAATCAAATCAAATCTCACCAACACAAACTAAACCGAAATTAACTCGATTTAAATATTTATTTTGGTTTTCAGAACCTATAAGTTAAATAACTAAAGTATCTAAACCAAACTAAACCGGTCCGGTCCGGTCTAGAGAGAAAGAGTCAAACGTGACGTTGAAGCAAATGGGTTTAGGAGCTAAGACCTAAGAGGCTAAGACTAGCTTTTACATCACCGCTTTGTCATAAAAAATTGACCGTCAAGATTATAGCCACGTGGCGTCTCAAATAAGGCCACGTGGATAATTGTCTGACCGCACTGAGCCATAGTAATAACATGTTTCCTTGCCATCATTCACTTCTTTGTCGTCTTCTGCTTACTCAGTTTTCTCCTTTTGATTTTTAAGCACGACACGTGGCCCGCTCGTTTGTCCGCACGTGTTAAGCTTTTATCCTCAAAACGGTGCGTTTTGGTCTCAATGCCTGAAACAATACAGCTTTTTAAATTATAATTTTAATACGCGTTCCCAAAAATTCCTTTTGTTATATTTTATTAGGACAAAATATTAAATAATTACTTTATATTATAACATTTTAGTACATTTAGGCTAGGCGTATTTTTTCACAAGATATGGTGTAGGGGTGTCGGATAATTCCTAATTATTCTTTATAAATTAATATTTTTGAATTAATTTATAATAATATTAAATAACTTCCTTTAACCTTAGTTTATCTAATACTTTAATACTCTACTTAAACGAGGCTAATATTAATTGTATATGTAGTTTTATAGGCCATAAAGTTCCTAATTTTAATTTTCAGAATATAGCATAATGTAATCGAGAGGTCACCTAATGAAATTAATATACTAAAATCTAAATTGTCGCTTACAAAAGAAAAAGTAGAACTTTTTACAATTCTCAAATGTAATTATTGATCTAATATCATAAGATTAAATTTTGAAAAAGTCAAATTAATTATACTGAAAGGTTTGATTTAGGAATAATTTGGGCCTCAAAAGGCCCAATATCTTGAAGCGTTAAGAAGGAAGAAGATTTTGGGCCTGAAAAGGCCCAATAACTAGAGTGGGCTTATATGCAAAATAGCTAGACTAAGTCAAACGAAGCAACATCAAGGGTTTAAGTTCCTACAAGAAGCTTCAAAGACAAAAGATTTGTACTTTTCACCTAAGAAAAGGACCCTTAAAAAAGGTTACTTACAAAAAGGGTCGTCGTCTACTTCAGACCAAAAGCCGCATCATGTCGTTTCTTCAAGAACATGAATCCTGCAAATTCTGATTTTAGCATCACATTTTTCACCAGATGCAGTTGTCTTGTTGCTACTACTCATTTACAATTCCTGGTGTTTCTCTGTTTCAAGCAAATGAACAGAACTGATGATTCTGAAACTAAGGATGATTAGGGTTGAAATCAATCCGCAATGGCTTCTTCTCTTCCTCTTGCATCTACAATGGTTTAAAGATTAAGGTTAAATCTCAAGGAGTTGAAGAATCAGAGAAGTGAGCAAAGAGAAAGACAAGTTTTCCAGTCTTTCAGATGCTCAATACCTTGAATATCCTATCATTTGCGTGATCGTTTCTGGCTTGGTGCAAGCACCATTCCATAGCCATTTCGTATTCAATGTTGTTAGACTGAGCACAATGTGATGTAGCCACAGCATCTCTCTGGAAAAAACAAGACCAAAGAACAAGAGAATTGATAAAGGAACGATGCATTTTCATTAGTGTGTGTTGGGAGGTTAGTTAAAAGCAATACCAATTGCCGTCGCGGTTGAATTTTGTTTTTGATGTGACCAAAGAATGATGAAGGCTTCCCTGAAGAATTGATCTTAGCAGAAGTAGCAACAAGAGGCCTGTTAAGCAGAAAAGCAAAGATCAAAATGCATACACATACTACATGAAATCAGAATAAAATGTGAAACATTCTATAGTCTCTAGTAGATTTCTGCATTTTCTAACTATATAGCAGTAGGAGCTTAGAGAAAAGCGGAATACTGTATCTTATATAAGTTTTTACCTTCCATTTGATAGCAACAAGCATCCGTCGTCTAGTCTTCTAAGTGCCCTTTCTGCGGCTTCTTTTGTTTTGAATATGACCAAAGCTTGACCTGCACATCAACCAATATGAGATGCTATATATACAAAAACTTTCTATAGTCAACTTATATCAGAAACTCTGTAAGCTAAATAAATGGTGGACTTACCGATGTGAGGTATAGTGTATGGTGTACGTTCTATCATCCTCGCTGTACAGTGCTCATTCAAGGCAGAATAGACAATATCCTGAAATAGCAGAATTCATAAATTTCTTAGAAAACATATAAAAAATAAAGAGAGGTTACATAACTTACATGATCTGAAGAGAGTTTGACTACTACATAGTTTAAAAGGTGAATGTTACATTTATTAAGCAATATATAATCTTTTTTAAAAGACTAGTGAAAAATAAACTATTCATACTGAGTAATACCTGAACTTCGTTAGATGTATAAGTAGGATCTAAGTTTTGAAGGAGAACTAGACTTCCTTCCTTTTCTGCGTCTCTCATGCTTTCTTCCCAAGGCTGCTCATCGTTTAGACAATTTTAAAGTCAGTACAGATGTAAACCCCACTAATCTGGTAACCGCCCAAACAACCATGCATAGAATTGGGGTGCAAAAGGAACGAATAAACACTTACAAGATTCCGGAACCATTTGCTATTTCCCTGAGATCAATGAAAAGAAGAAAAATATGTTAGGCCTAGAACATCACTGCAGTTTACAACACACTGACAATGGTCTCATGAAGCAGCTAGTTCCGAATTAACCAAAGTAATCCAAATCATATAACATGAATTGCGTAGTATATATAAAACTTACACAGTCCGGCCTGCGGCTCACTTCAATTACTTGATAATCTCGTTTGTAATTATCCTTTGGCAAGACCTTGTCCTCAGCGCGTTTTAATAACTTGCCATCAAAGTTGGGTTTCTTGGATAAACTTTTCTCAGTTGCAGTTTCGGTGTATCTTCTTTCAGAAACTGGCGCACGCATATCTTGCTTCTTGTTGCTGGAGCTGGCCTTCTCAGTAAGAAGGTCATCTCTTATCACTTTGTCTCTAGGAATCTTAAAAGATTCTGTACCTTTCTCAGTTGCAGTTTTTGTGTATTTTCTTTCAGAAACTGGTACAAGCGGATCTTGCTTCTTGTTACTGGAGCTGGGCTTCTCAGTAAGAGTTTCATCTCTTCTCACTTTGTCTCTAGGAGTCTTAAAAGATTCTGTACCGTTATCAGTTGCAGTTTTTGTGTATTTACTGTCAGAAACTGACACACGCAGATCTTGCTTCTTGTTACTGCAGCTGGGCTTCTCAGTAAGGATTTCATCTCTTCTCACTTTGTCTCTAGGAGTCTTAATAGTTTCTGTACCGTTATCAGTTGCATTTTTTGTGTACTTACTTTCAGAAAGTGGCACACGCAGATCTTGCTTCCTGTTACTGCAGCTGGGCTTCTCAGTAACGATTTCATCTCTTCTCACTTTGTCTCTAGGAATCTTAGTAGATTCTGTACTGTTATCAGCATCGGAGTTTGGTTTCTTCAAATTGTTCATATTTTGTCCATTCGGTACTGTAACAGACCCATCTAACTTCCGTCTCTTTTCAGGTCTGTTATCCAATCCATTTGAATCTCTACAATTCCTTTCTTCCGCGGGCATAGATTTTTGTTTCGTCAATTGTTTTTTAACATCATTTTCTTGAGCTTTGTTAGCACCATTATAAACTCCCCTAGATCCAGAACCTTCACATCTCCCTTCTGAAGGCATAGATTTTTGATTAGTCAACTGTTTTTTAAACTCACTCTCTTGAGGTTTGACATCACAATGTATTCCCCTAGAGCCAGAAGCTTTAGAAGAACCATGTTCAATATGGGTCCTGCCCTCAGGCACTCCAGAATCATTGTTTGACCTTTCTTCAGCAAATGTAGATGTTTTTATAGCCAGCTGATTGTGACCTTCGTTTTCTTTTATGTCCATGCTACCATAACCGTTTTCCTTACAGCCAGAAGATTTGACAGAGTTATCTTTGAAATCTCTAAGTAAACCATTAGCTGAAGGACCAATTGGTTTCAAACTATCTGGATTCCCATTCATCTCTGCTACAACATCCTCAACCTTCACAGTATTTGTTTCTTTCTCAACACCGGTTCTGTTAAAGATACATTTAACTGCAATAATTAGAGTGAAGAGAAGATATGAGGTAAATAAAGAATCAAGATAGCTATAGGTCACAAAGTATTATATCAAAGCAAGCAAATTAGATGTATGTACCATCAACTCCAGCAATTTTATCGTCTATCTCATCTAAAATTTTGCATTTTCCAACATCAAATGTTCGGCGAAAAACGAAGTTGGATGACTTAATTTCTTCATCAGAAGGTTGTCGATTTCTTTTGTCCTTTGAGATGCATAGAACAGAGCATTTTCCACCAATCGCTTCCTGGTTAAATAATTGTTACATCAGTGCACATGCACATGTAATATGCTACCTATCCTTTTTCCACCAGATATGTGTGTGTGTGTGTGTGTGTATGTAAAAATTCAAGTCATGCTTAACAAGTGATATGGAGAGAATTAAAGTTTGAAATAGTATACAGAAGAATAATCAGTTACCAATTGGTTGATATTAGCGAGGCCAACACCTTCACCCGATGCCAAAAACAATTCGTTTGCAAGTAAGTCCGTGACTCCTTTAATGTATAGAGAAATCTCAGAAGGTTTAAAGAACCAGAGCAGCTTGACTTTCCTTGGGTTTTTTTCACGCCCATTAAGATGTTCCCAAATTTTAACGATCATGCCAATAAAGGGTTCTGAGGAGTCTGGTTCACGTCCATCACTAACTAAGACACAATCATAAAGACTGTACTCCTCACCATCATAGGTGAAAGACTCGTAGAATTGGACATCTTTATTCTTTCCACCTTTTCCTCTCATCTTACCCCACTTAAATTCTACGTCTTCAACTCTTACTAATTCTCCCATTCTCTATAAAGCAGTCTCTACCTAGCACAATAAGAAGAACAGTGCACACAAATCAGCATTGCACATCAGATGCTAGAAAATGACCAGATAACTGAACATATATCCATAAAACAATCCTAAAATTCTACTTCTATGTCAATGCAAATTCACTCATATTCAACGAAATCATAAACACCAGATCAATAACTGCTGAAAATCCATTGCTATATTATGCATTCGCAAGCCAGAAACAATTTAAACCAAGGAATAATGATGCAAAACTACAAGGAAATACACAAGAGACACAATGCACGATGATGACAAGGCCTTAAAGTACAACAGTAACAAGAACACTAGAAAACCAGGGACAAACCAATTTCTAAAAGTATACTTCGATGCAAAATATATATAACAAAGCAGCGAAATCGAGTAAGCGACTTCAACATTCACTAACTAAGCATCAAGGAGACTAAGTCAATTAACCTTAAAAGACGATTTCACCTTACTGTTAAGAAAATAGAAACTTCACCTTCACTAAGCAAAACAGTTCACAGGAAATTCACTTCTCCGGGACACCGAAACGACACAAACAAATGGTGGAAAACCGAGTAATCTTAGTTCAAATAGGTCATCGCAACAATCGGAGAAGACCCAGCAAGTGAAAGGGCACACCTCGCTGAAAACCGAAAACAAAAACTGTAATTCACAGACCAGAGAAAGTAACCCTAATTCCTGGTTCACCGGTTACACTACTTCGTCGTTCCTCATTCCCCTCTCCCGTTCTCTATCTCTCTCTTCAATAATATCAACTTTCAAATCAAATCTCTAATGGAGCGAATTTCACTGAAATTCAATTTTATCGAAGATTATAACAGTTTCCGCAAGGGCAAAATTCAGGGAAGCGTTTGTTTTCCCCTCTCTCAGTTTTGAATGTTTACTTTTTTTTTAATATGTGATCGGTTAATGACTATTATATAGAAAACATATAGTATAATAAAGACAAAAAATAAGGAAACAAATCAAATAAAGAATAGAAAAAATCACACTATGAATTATATAAAGATAAAATCATATCCCTTTTTTTTACTATATTATTTGTGTTAATTATTGTGCTAGAATGATCATTAGTAGTAATTCGTTTTATATTTTGGTAAGAGTTTTTGCTTAACATTATATATAGTATATTACTAGATAGTTTTCCCGCGTTTTACGCAAAATTAACATTTTATTTTTATGTATATTAAACGTAAATATTAATGTAATGATTTAATATGATAATTATCCTAAAGTCTTGTAAAATCGTTAAAACGAATATAATTGTTTTTAAGATGAGATGGTAAAATCAAATATAAATTTTTAAATATAAATGATAATCCAAAATTTTTTTAAAAAATTAAATTATCTAATAAAATATAAACATAGTTATTTTTTTGTACGGTATTAAAATCACATATATAGAAGATATAAAGTAAGTAAATTGATACCGATTATATTTAATTATATATAATTTTGTAAGAAAATCATAATTAGATATGTATATAAGATAAATTTTTTTTTTCTCACATTCATTAGTAAGAGCAAGATCTTGCCGCATATTTGAACACGAGATAGTAATTCGTTTTATATTTTGGTAAGAGTTTTTGCTTTACAATATGTATAGTATATTATTAACTTATTATATGTATTTAGAATATAGTATAAAATATTAAAATTACATATGCAAAGCTATGTTACTTTTTGCCAAACAGAAAAAAGTTAACCCTACTTTTGTGTTTGCTACATTGTAGAAAATCATGTTTATTATATATTTGTGGTGGAACAAACAATGCATGTTATAAGGTTAACAAAAAAAACAATGCATGTTATAATATTGATTTACAAGGGAAATATTAAATGTTGATATAAATAAATATATTGTTTTGTAACACTGTTGCCTGTTGGATTGACGACGTCGTTTCTTCCTAACTATTACTAAAACGAAAGTGAGTTAAACGCCGTCGTCTTTCTCCATCAAATTAAATATAGAAAATGCGACGTCGTTTCTTCCTGTTTGATTAACGACGTCGTTTCTTCCTAACTCTTACTAAATCGAAAGTGAGTTAAACGCCGTCGTCTTTCTCCATCAAATTAAATATAGAAAATGCGACGTCGTTCTTCCTGTTTTGATTAACGACGTCGTTTCTTCCTGTTTGATTAACGACGTCGTTTCTTCCTATCTCTTACTAAAACGAAAGTGAGTTAAACGTCGTCGTTTTCCTCATCAAATTAAATATTAAAAAATGCGGTGAGCGTGGATCGAACACGCGACCTTCAGATCTTCAGTCTGACGCTCTCCCAACTGAGCTATCCCCGCTTTGTTGTTTACTAACAAACCTAAACTTACTTATATTTAAACTAGACTATAAATGTTTGTTGTTGGCTTTACCAAACATTGACAAATTTCTTAACCTTTATGAAAACAACAAAAAAAAAACTCAGCATCATTTAACCGTAGCAGTAGAAAGATTCAATACAAAAGCTATAATAAAATTTCCTATTAAGCGAATGTAGACTTAGTGCAGTTAGCTCTTAGTGTTTGAGCCAATAGTTTTTAAGCTGAGCCATGTGCAACAAAATCTCGTCTCTACCTTGATTCGTCACACTACTGGTCATAATCCATGGTGGTGTTGTTTCAAAGAATCCTTGGATCAACTCCTGAAACTCCTTTATGTTCTCTTCTGGTCTCTTTCCACCATTCTTCTTCTTCTTTCTCTTGTCGCATTTGGTGAATACCATTGTCATTGGGACCTGAGAAACAGCAGATACCATGAATTCATCAAGGTAAGGGATAAAGAAAACAATGGTTTCTTAGGAGTGATGGATGAGTTTTTACCTGGTTTTGACCAAGCCAGCTAGCGTATTCGAGGTCGATTTTTTTCGCAGGAATGCTGGCGTCGACTAGCAAGAACACTGAGACTAATGTTGAGCGGTTTAGGAAATAGTCTTTGGTGAATTTGTTCCAGTCTTGTTTGAGTTCATGTGGTGCTGATGCATATCTGTGTATTTACCAAAGAAAAGTATGCATCAATTTCATTCTCTATCTGATAATATCCCAGGAGAGAAGCTGTAAGCCTGTAACTGCCACTGATTTCATGGCGAAAACATTCTCAATTTCAGATTTGATGGTGAAAACAGTTGAAGGGGTTAAGGGAAACTGTTCCTACTTCCCATAAACAAAATTGAAACTAATGAATAGAAGGGTTTGGTATTCATCAGCTTAAACTTACCCGTAGCCAGGCAAATCTACTAAGTACCAATTGTCGTTGATTCGAAAATGGTTAATGCATTGCGTCTTTCCTACATATGATCAAGAATTATATAATCAAACAAAGTCAGCTTTAAAGAATCAAGCGAGTAGGTCAAAAGTTGTATACTTGGAAGCAGAATAAAGTCAATCAGCATGATCTGTTCTGAAGCAATGAATCTAGACCGAACTTGAATGGTTTCTACTAGAATTATCGCAATACTTCAAATGTTTAACTTCAAAATGCTTCATGTGTGAGTATTTCACAAATATCAGCAACTTCATGCGTCACTAGAAACTCCATAGATATAGTTTCATCCTTTTAAACACCAAAATCCCAATTGGCATGAAAATGTTGTAGAACAATCAAGCAAAACTATTGCTCAAAGATTCACAATCCAGTGATGCTACTAGACCAAGAATGGAGCTCAGATCTATGAAACTATTGTCATGGAACTCTAATTGCATCTACAACCATCTAGGGAATACTAAATGTTAGCTCATATTACCAGGTTTCTTAGAGGTCAAGGCAAGGCGTTTCCGCCTCACCAACGAATTGAGGAGCGATGATTTCCCAACATTGGATCTCCCGACGAGCGCAAACTCCGGAAGTCCATCTGACGGACAATCCTCCGTTCGAACACTGCTCTTCACAAAGTCAGCCTGAACAATTTGTGCGTCCCTGGCATACTTGCTGAGCACTATGTTCGAGCCCTTCAGTATTCTCGTCGTTAGGCTCGCCGAGTCTTCGCCTGAGATATCTGTCTCCGGTGGAACAAAAAGCTTGTCAAGCGAAATCTCGACTGGAGCATCATCAAGGTCGGATGAATCTGAGACGGGAAGTGGTATGGGTTCAACCGTGGCGAGATTAGATTTAGGCGCGAATAAGGAAAAGTTTCTGGCTACTGTAACCGAGGGCTTAGGGTTTATGAAACTGAAATGCGAACTAGAGAGAGAGAATGCGGGTTTTGCGAAAATGGAAAAATGAAATCTAGGAAGTTGCGCCAAAATCATAGCGGATAGTGTTTCTTCACTATTTGAAATCGGAATTTTTCTCTCTAGATTCTGTGAGCGGCCATGGACGTTGGAGGAGAGAGAACTACGGATGCTGGAGAAGCGTCAAGGAGGTCACGGAAATATCAGCGGCAAAACGCATCGTTTTAGCGGCGTTATCTGGAAACTTTCTTTATTTATAACTTGCGCGGTTTATTACTGAAGTTATCTCGTTTCGCACCCTTAAGTTTTTATTTTATCAAATAATTTATTCGGTGCATATTAGAAAAAAATCTGTCATAAATCAAATACGTGAAAACTATCCTTAGTTTTATTAATTATTATAGTGTAGCAAATCAAATTTAAAAAAATGTAGTTGGTAAGAAATCATTAGTTACAAAATGAAAAGTATTGGAAAAATTGATCAATCACATAATAAAGGGGTAAATTAGAAAGAAAACAAAAGGTGTAGGGAGCTCATAGCAAATTGAGTCGTTGGCATCTTCCCCGTTCGAGACTCAACCAGTGAACCATTAATTTCTTTCAGTTTTAGCAGCGCGTGCTTCTGATCTCGGTGTGATTCTATCCGATCGGTGACATCTCGTGGTTCATGCTCCGGTGGATCTCACGGCGTAACCGATCATCGTATCTGAACTGCGACCTTATTAGCCATGCCCCCTCCAGCCTCTTCGCAGCGTTATCCGTCACCATCCCAACCATCAGGGTAATTCATACTCTAACCCAATCTTACTGTGCTTTTTTCTAGATCAATTGTGCTGAATTTCATGGTGTGACCCTACATTCATAAGCTAAAAAGTAGAGATTGATGGATCTATGGTTTGGTTATATCTGTTTATGCGTGGTCAGCGTTGTTTAGTTCTCCAAGTTTCTTTTATCTGTATTGGTTCTAGACTGAATCCAGAAATTCAAAACCTCCCACCTAGCCGATCTAGCTCTAGGATGTACTATTGTCTTGATTAAACCTCGTGGGGTGTTTTGCTAGTCTGAGCTAATCTATGGCAAAAAGTTTTGTGGGATCAGACGAGGCCATTAGCTTGATTGATCTGTACTTAGATTCTAAAATCTATATATGAGAGGTATGGGCAATAATCTTTATCTCTTTTATGAGACGTGAATTGAATAGAGAATGTTCTTTGACAGCAAAAGCGAAGTGTCAGATCTGAAAACTCAGCTCCGTCAGCTAGCTGGAAGTCGAGCTCCAGGAGTTGATGATTCCAAGCGTGACCTCTTCAAGAAAGTAATATCTTACATGACCATTGGCATTGATGTCTCATCTGTATTTGGCGAAATGGTCATGTGCTCAGCTACGTCAGATATTGTCCTGAAGAAGATGTGTTATCTATATGTTGGAAACTATGCAAAGGTTAATCCTGATCTTGCGCTTTTGACGATCAATTTTCTCCAAAGGGATTGCAAAGATGAGGACCCTATGATCCGTGGGCTTGCTTTGAGAAGCTTGTGTTCCTTACGAGTACCAAATCTTGTGGAGTATCTGGTAGGTCCCTTGGGGAGCGGGCTAAAGGACAATAACAGTTATGTGAGAACGGTGGCTGTAACTGGAGTACTAAAGCTATATCACATCTCAGCCTCAACATGCATGGATGCCGATTTTACGGCTACACTGAAAAGTTTGATGCTTCATGATTCAGATTCTCAGGTTAATTGTGTTCTATATGTAGGATATTTTGTTGGATTTGCTTGGACGTAGGCCTAGCATATCACTTGTTTTATATGATTTCTGCCTTTTTATATAAATTATGCTGTTAGGTAGTTGCCAACTGCCTATCTGCACTTCAAGAAATTTGGAGTTCAGAAGCAAGCAACTCTGAAGACGCATGCCGGGAAAAGGAATCCTTGCTTAGCAAACCACTTATATATTATTTTCTAAATCGGTAGGTTCAAACCTCTTTAACTTTCAATCGCAAAACCTTGATGTTTAGAACCGGAGAAGCAACTTTCACCATTGTGGCTTTTGCTTGCAGGATCAGGGAATTCAATGAATGGGCACAATGTCTTGTACTTGAGTTGGCTGTAAAGTATGTGCCCTCAGACAGTAATGATATCTTTGACATTATGAATCTGTTGGAAGATAGACTTCAGCATGCCAACGGAGCTGTTGTCTTGGCAACAGTCAAAGTCTTTCTACATTTAACGCTCTCCATGACTGATGTACATCAGCAGGTACAATGTCCACCTCCTTTATCTTTAATAGTGGTTTGCTTATAGATGAACTTAGCTGTGGGATTTCAGGAGGATAAATCTGTGAAATAGCTTCTGCAAACTGTCCAAATAGTGGCATTATATTACTTTGAATATGTTTTCTGAAAGCTTGAAAATCAGTCCCTTAACAGAATAGAGCCATCACTACAGTATCAAATTGACACTAGTGAAATTGTTATCGTTTAACATAATCACTGCCTTACTAATGCCAAATTTTCCTGTATAGGTGTATGAGCGTATTAAATCCCCACTCCTGACTCTCGTTAGTTC
Organism: Aethionema arabicum; assembly: GCA_000411095.1. Lineage (NCBI taxonomy): Eukaryota > Viridiplantae > Streptophyta > Magnoliopsida > Brassicales > Brassicaceae > Aethionema > Aethionema arabicum. Next base: position 387,468 of record KE152400.1, on the reverse strand, counting down.
TGGAAGTCCAGAGCAATCATATGCAATCTTGAGCCACCTTCATCTTTTGGTTGTTCGTGCGCCGTTCATCTTTGCCTCAGACTATAAGCATTTCTACTGCCAGTACAATGAACCCTCGTATGTCAAAAAGTTGAAGCTTGAGATGTTGACTGCTGTTGCAAATGAGAGCAACACTTACGAAATCGGTAATCATTTCAAACTATGTCAATATGGAGTTTGGAAAGAAAAAGCTTTATTTTCTGGCCCTTTAGCGTGACTGATTTATGATTTTCTGCCTCTACAGTGACAGAACTGTGCGAGTATGCTGCAAATGTTGATATTGCAATTGCAAGGGAGTCGATTCGGGCAGTTGGGAAGATTGCTTTGCAGCAGTATGATGTAAATGCGATTGTTGATAGACTTCTCCAGTTTCTGGAGATGGAGAAGGACTATGTGACAGCTGAAACTTTGGTAAACTATCATACTATTCACTGAGCTCATTCGACATCATAATTATACTCGTCTTGTTTGCATTTTTGTGACGAATCCACTTGTCTGGTTCCCCTCCTCTAGGTTCTTGTGAAGGACCTTTTAAGAAAGTATCCACAGTGGAGCCATGATTGCATTTCTGTTGTTGGCGGTATCAGCAGCAAAAATATCCAGGAACCAAAAGCCAAGGCTGCTCTTATATGGATGTTGGGTGAATATGCTCAGGATATGAGTGATTCTCCTTATATTTTGGAGAGCCTGATAGAAAACTGGGAGGAAGAGCATTCCGCTGAGGTATAGTTCAAGATCACTTTTCTGTTCTTCTTCTTCCTGCTTGGCACCTCTTCCTTTATAATATCAAACTGCAAATATATGCATTATGATTTGTATCTATAGAAGAACAATAGCCGTTTCAATTTGCATGTTCATCTAATATACGTATTGTCCTACTGAACAGGTTCGATTGCATCTCTTAACTGCAGCAATGAAATGTTTTTTCAAGAGGCCACCTGAGACACAGAAAGCCCTGGGAATTGCTCTGGCTGCAGGCATTGCCGATTTTCACCAGGTATCATCCAATCTTTACCTTCAAAAAATTTCTTGTTTTGAAACTATTCTCCCGTTAGATCACCTTACCCAACATTCTCCGTTGGTGTAGGATGTTCATGACCGAGCCTTGTTCTATTACCGGGTTTTGCAATACGATGTACATGTGGCAGAACGTGTTGTCAGTCCTCCCAAGCAGGCAGTTTCAGTCTTTGCTGATACTCAAAGCAGTGAAATCAAAGACCGTATATTTGACGAGTTTAACAGCCTATCAGTGATCTACCAAAAGGTACGCATCCATTCTCTGAAACGTACCAATCATTAACATTAAGACTCATACCTCACTTAGTAAGTAAATCAACTTTCTCGCAGCCATCTTACATGTTCACTGATAAAGAACACAGAGGTCCCTTTGAGTTTTCAGACGAAGTTGGAAATATTGCCATCACACCTGAAGCTTCTAGCGACATTGTTCCAGCTCAGCAATTTGAGGCAAATGATAAGGACTTACTTCTGAGTACTGATGAGAAGGATGAGACCAAAAGTCTTTCTAATAACAACGGTTCTGCTTATACAGCTCCTTCATATGAAAACTCGTCTAATATAACGTCCCAATTGCAAGAACTAGCAATCTCAAGCTCCGGTTTGCCCATGGCTACCTCACAACCTAGCTTTGCTATCGATGATATCTTTGGTCTAGGCTTATCAGCGGCACCTGCTCCAGTATCATCACCACCTCCTTTGAAGCTTAACCCCAGAGCTGCTCTAGATCCAGGTGCATTTCAACAGAAATGGCGTCAATTGCCAATATCATTAACACAGGTTAGTTTTACAATCTTTACCTTATCAATCTATTTTCTTAGCCTCCTCTGCATTCTAGCCTTTCGAGAGAAATCAATAACAATTATGGTATTTTAGACCCTCAACTATATCATTTTGCTGGAAAAAACCTTCAACTTTCAAAATGGATTTTTAAACCATGAACTTTGATAATTGAGTTTTTTAAATCATAAACCTTAATAACCGAGTTTTTGAAACGGAAATCTCAAATTTAAACTTGAAATTACAAATCGTTAATTAAAAAAATTTTGGTCAAATTTTGAAAATATGGTTTCATTTTATGTTCATAGTTCAACTTTGATTTAAAAAATCCGGTAGTGTTTAAGAAATCTGCTTATCAAAGTTCAGAGTTTAAAATCCTATTTTGATAGTTAAAGAGTTTTTTCACCAAACAGGAGTAATTCAGAGTTTGGAATACAAAATGCATCACTTATCACCAATTTTAACCGAATTCATAAAACTTTTCTCCATAATTGATGCATTAGATCCTCAAAATGCTTTAAAACACCAACATATAACGTTTGTATACACTATTATAGATTCAATACTTCTCATTTCTCCTATATGTAACCATACCATAAGCGATCAGAGATTTCGACATGATAACAGACCGCACCATCTTTTTCGAATGCAGGAATCTTCAGTGAATCCTCGGGGCATCGCGGCATTAACAGTTCCACAAGCACTTATCAAACATATGCAGAATCACTCGATCCACTGTATCGCATCAGGTGGTCAATCTCCAAACTTCAAGTTCTTCTTCTTCGCTCAAAAGGAATCAGAACCGTTCAATTACTTAACAGAGTGTATCATAAACACATCATCAGCTAAAGCTCAGATTAAAGTTAAAGCAGATGAGCAGACTTCATCACAAGCTTTCACTTCCCTCTTTGAAACAGCTTTGTCTAAATTTGGTATGCCCTAAAAAAAACTGTAATCTCTTATGTATCAATAGATTTCTCTTGTCGTGAATCTCTTACTTTTGTTGTACAATGCGGATTATGTCGTTTTGACTCTTCATCTCGTTTTGTTCTCCATGAAAGTGTAGTCTAAAATGTTAAAACTCAAAAATATGTGGATGAGTTAGATCTAATTAAAAGTTATGGGGCTCAGGCGTAAGATTTGGAAAATATGGGGTTATTTGAGTTATTTTGGAAATTTTATATTATAATTATGACGACGGGTGGAAATAAAATAAAAGTCAGTAGCGTATTTGGTTTTATATTCTTGAGTGGTTACGATTTCTTCAAACTTCATAAATTCTAGGGAAGAGAAGAGCGATAGAGAGAAGTGAGAGGGGGAAACCCTAGATTCCATCTTCATTTCGATTGGGTTCATTCTCGAATCGAAGCGATGGTGTTTTACTTCAAGGCTCGACCTGATGCTGGCGACTACACCATCTTCATGGGGCTTGATAAGTTCGAGAACGAGGAGCTTATCAAGTACGGCTTCCCTGAAGACGTCTGGTAGTACCTTTTACGAGAATCTTTTCTAATTTATTTTTTCGATCATCGATTGTATAGTTTTCTTCGAATTTTCTTCGATTGGTGTTAGTTTGGTTGACCCAATGGTTAATTTGGTTGGCGATATCGAATTCACCTTGTTCCGTTTGTTTATGGTCAGATGTTTTGCTATGTTTTGATCTATTGTTGATTGATTTATGTGGTGAAATGATGGAATTGAAAGTGGGGAAGAAAATTTTGGTTCACCCTTTTGCTCAAGTTTTGTTTTTGCTGAATTTTATATGTTTTGAGTTATTTCAGCTATTATCGTTGTTCGTATCTTATATATATTATCGAATTTTGATAGCTTCTAACTATCAAGAGACATACTTCATTTCTCAGAACTCTGAATTTTGACAGAAGAGATTTGATTTTGGCTGGTTATAGTTTTCAAAATGTTTGTTTGGAGATGCATTTAAAATTATGGAATTAGGGATACTAAACGTAACATGTATATTCAAACAACTTTTTGTCACTATGCGTATAATGTAATGGAAAGCTTTGGTCCGTCATCTCTAGCCTTCGATGTTTCTTAAAAATGAGTGAATACCATCTTTTTTTATGTTTGGAGACATTTTCGAGATATACTTGGTTTGCTTATAAAGTTTTGACTTTCATTTTGCTGAGATCTTGTATAAGTCTTATGTATATTTGTGAAGCAGTGCATATATACCCCTATTTGAGTATTAGGCTGTTTCTTAATATTTCTGCTTGGTTGTTTTCAACCTTTGATGTTTGTAGACGTGAGTTAGCTGTTTTTACTTTTTACGTTTTAGTTTGATAATTTCCTTTTCTTAATGAACTATGGGAGTTTCATGGCTTTTTGTTTTGGTTGAACATATGCTGCTTTTCATGTTGATTTCCTTTTTGTTTGAAATAGGCTCTAGGAGTTTCTATTGATCATTTGCTACTCCTCAGCCTTTTTTTCAATTAGTAACCTGATAGACGACTAAAGTGTTAATTTTATTTTGATGCAGGTTTCACGTGGATAAAATGTCATCTGCTCATGTTTACTTGAGGCTTCATAAAGGCCAAGGTTTTGATGACATTAGTGAAGGTGTGCTGGAGGATTGTGCTCAGCTTGTGAAAGCTAACTCCATTCAAGGCAAAATCTAAATCCCTTCTTTACTTGTCCTGAAATTTAACATTTGGCATAAACCATTAGTCTTATACTACCAGTTGGTTCCCATTTCTCAGTTTTGTAGAAGGAGGGCACACATAGGCTATATTTACTTCTTTCTTACAGATTCGTGTGTGGTATTTGCCAGGCAACAAGGTGAACAATGTTGATGTTGTCTACACTCCATGGTCCAACCTGAAGAAAACCGCCTCCATGGATGTTGGTCAAGTTGGTTTCCACAATTCAAAAATGGTAAGCTTCTTCATTTCTCAAGAAACTTTGGCTGTGCATACATTGACAAAGAAAAGATAATAGCTAACTGTAATTGTGATTTTGCTTCGTCAAGGTCCGGACTATCAGAGTGGAGAAAAGAATCAATGAAGTAGTTAACAGATTGAACAAAACAAAAGTTGAAAGAACACCTGATCTGAGAGGTATATCTATCTGTTTATGGGTTCTTCCCTAAGCTCCAAATAGATAGAGATCATCGTACCCTTTGTTCTTACGCATAAAACGTAATTTGTATTCAATACCTTTCTAGTTATAACACTTAAGATCTATGTTTCTGTTCATATTTTGTGGTGATGAAGCTGAGAGAGAAGCAGTGAATGCTGCGGAAAGAGCTGAGAGGAAAGTACATCTGAGGGAGAAGGTTAGTTTTTTCTTTCGATCTTATCATCTACAAGATACCAAAAACTCAATTTATTCATTGTTTTTTTTTTCTTTCTGGTTTTGCAGAAGAAACGTGAAGAAATAGAGAGGCTTGAAAAGGAGAGACAAGCAGAGATGAGGAGTTACAAGGGACTAATGGTATCTGACAAAATGACATCAAACAAAGACATTGCTTCAAGCAAGAAATCACTTCAAGAACTCGAGGACGATTTCATGTAACAAAACAAGCCCAGAGGTTAAGTTCAAAATCTATGAAAGCCACTTGAAAATCTGGTACAATGCCCCTTTCAAAGAAAGGCTTCTGTTTTAAGTTTGATCTTGATTTTGTTTCTAAAGTCTTGAAGACCTAACTAAACCCTAATCTGGTTCCTGGATTCTGTCCATTTCAAATGTTTCAGAAGATGATTGAATCTGAATTGTGACCATTATGGTGTTGCTGTGTATGTTCTTGTATTTATATCCAAACTCATTTTATGCCCTCTAGTTTTTAGTTTTTGCTAAAACAACCCCCTAATTATCCGAATTAAGTATTAAAAACAGTGTTTTAAATTTTAATTTTGATAACTGAAATTTTTAAATCCTAAATTTAATAACTGTATTTTTTAACTAAAATTTTAAATTTAAATTTGAAATTATAGTATAATAAATGTAAATTTAAATGATATTTTTAGGTAAAATTTTGTAATTTTGTACACAAATTTTAATTTTAAAAAATTGATAAGATTTTTTTAAAAAATATTTTGATAATTAAAGAAGTTTTTTATCAAAAAAAAATCATATGTAAAATACCATTAACCCTTAAATCATGAACTCAAATAATTTTTGACTGAATTTCAATTGACATTAAATCTGGGGGTAAAATTTGAAAGAAAGAAAAAGTAGAAAAAAAATGGGTAAGAAAGAAATAATGATGTGTCCGTTAAATAATTTGAAAAAATTGAAAGACACGTGACAGATAATATTTAAAATGGACGGCTAAGATTAACTAAGATCGTTGATTTAAAGACGTTATTAAACGTCTATAGGGTTTATTGAAAAAAATTGAACTCACAGTCACTGAAGATTCAAGAACTTCCGCCATTCTTGTTTAAATATACCTCTGCCGACCGTTTCTTTTCTCTTTATCTTCTCTCATTCTTGTTTGAAAAAATCAAAAAGCTTCAATCTCACTCTCTCTCTATAACACAGATTAGACTCATCAATTTCTTCCCGATCATAGATCTCTCGTTTCCGATTGTGTTTCTTCAAGCCGTTTTTGGTCTATTGTATCGATTGCGCTTCTGATTTTCGGATCAAGTTCACTTCAGAAGCTTACATCTCTGGGTTTTCGACTTCGAGGATAGAGATCTTAAAGTGCGTCTTATTCGTTGGTTGATTTGGGTTTATACTGTGATTTTGAAATTACCGTCTGATTTTGAATTTAGTCTCTGATTTTGAATTTACTCTCTGATCAATGTAGTGTGTTTGGATCTATCTGAAGCAACTATCAATTTTAAGTTTGAAAATATCTTGAGTTCTGAGTATGATGTAGCAATTAGTTCAAATTCGAGGGTTTAAGTAGGCTGCTAATTCCTTTTGTTTTACACGCTGTCTTGGTTTATGTTGGGCAGTTTTGTGAGATATGGTGCAGAGGAGGAACTAATAACTTGGTTAGATAATGCTTTGGAGTAAACATTGTGTTGAAGATAGGCAACGCATGGAAATTGGGGTAACGAATTTTGATTTTACATTGAGAAGATATGGAAGGTGATTGTACACCAAGCTTAACCCCACCTGAGGGGCTTATAGATGCGAACCAAAGATCACGTCACGGGTATGCTTCTTTTATCATATAGCACTATTAATCAATAGGTAACTTTGCTTGTTAAGATATTAACAAGGAACTGAGGGCAATAGACTAGGCACAAGGTCAATGAGTTTTTCATCTTGTTAGATTGATATGTTGGCTTATTGAGATATGATTAGCATGACAATCTCCATCGATTTTGCAGGAGGACTACTGGCCCTGCAAGACGGTCAACTCGAGGTCAATGGACAGCAGAGGAGGTGATGTTTTATGTTTCCATCAGCTTTTGCTTACAAAGTATATTTCAACGGTGTTTAATCACATGTTCTTGTAGCCTATCCTATCTGTTAATTTGGATCCACATTGGTACATAATCAGTAGTTCTTTTGGGTTAACAGCGTTTGGTTAGACCTAGAGAAGTAGACATTTTGATGTATGTATTTACACACTGTTTAATTTGTCTACCGGATATATTTTCAGGATGAAGTCTTAAGAAAAGCTGTGCATAGTTTCAATGGGAAAAACTGGAAGAAGATAGGTAAGTATATTTGCTGACATTTTTCTTTTTATTTCGACTTACTGAGGTGAATCTTTGTCTGATCTGATTTTGTTAACTTCCAGCTGAATATTTCAAGGATCGAACTGATGTCCAGTGCCTCCACAGGTGGCAAAAGGTTCTTAATCCGGAACTTGTTAAAGGGCCATGGACGAAGGAGGTGACATAGCTTGTCTTCATTATATATGCATTTAGCATACTTAACCATGTTTGCAACTAAACCTTATTGGTTTTCTTTTGAAATGTGTGCAGGAAGATGATAAGATAATTGAGTTAGTCGGAGAAATTGGACCGAAGAAGTGGTCCACTATTGCTCGTTATTTACCTGGCCGGATTGGAAAACAATGTAGAGAGAGGTATGCTTACAGTCTTACTAGCACATAAAGATTTTTCATCCTCTTTTCTATATCTTTTACTGTGAAATGTATAAGCGCTCGTAATTGATACAGGTGGCACAATCACCTGAATCCTGCCATTAATAAGGAAGCTTGGACTCAGGAAGAAGAGTTAGTTCTGATTCGTGCACATCAATTATATGGTAATAGATGGGCAGAGTTAACAAAGTTCTTGCCTGGAAGGTACTAATATTTATTAATCTTACCACTTTCTTCAATCTTAGAGTATACTTCTATATATTTTCTCGTTCTATGTTATCCACAGGTCTGATAATGGCATAAAAAATCACTGGCACAGCTCAGTTAAGAAGAAACTTGAATCTTACGTGTCGTCTGGTCTTTTGGATCAGTGCCAAACGTTGCCTCTGACTCCTTATGAGCGAAGTTCCATGTTGCCATCTGCTGTTATGCAGAGAACTATAGACGAGAATGGCTGCTTAAGTGTAAACTCAGAAAACTGTCAGAACTCAAGCATGGTTGGTTCCTCACTATCTGCAAGTGATTATCCTAACCAAGTTATAAACATCGGACATCATTTCCAAAACTCTCAGGAGAATGAACAAGCTGCATCAGTAACATATCAAACAGATCAGTATTTCTATCCAGATTTGGAAGATATCTCGATCTCCATTTCAGATATCTCTTATGACATGGAGGACTGTTCACAGTTTACTGATCATAATGTAGCGACTTCTTCAAGCCAGGATTACCAATTTGATATTCAGGAGTTATCTGATATTTCACACGAGATGACGCAGAATACGTCAGATGTACCGATACCATACACGAAGGATAGCAAGAAGGAATCTAATAACTCAGCAAACGAGATGATACCTGACACGGAATGTTGCAGAGTCCTTTTCCAGGACCAAGAGAGTGAAGGGATTTCTGCCTCTAAATCGTTGACTCAAGAACCAAACGAGGTTGACCAGGCAGATTATCAAGATCCTACTCTCTGTGCATCAGCTTCAGACAATCAGAGATCAGAATCTACAAAATCTCCTTTGCAGAGCTGTTCTTCAAGGTCCATTGCAACGGCGGCTTCTGGCAAAGAAACTCTTAGGCCAGCTCCTTTGATTATATCACCTGATAAGCATGCTAATGAGACATCATCCAGATTGATATTTCATCCTTCTGCAGCAACACCGAAGCGCAGAGCAAATGCGAATGGTAGCTTCATATGCACTGGTGATCCATCAAGCTCCACTTGTGGTGATCAAGATAATAATAACTCCAGCCAACAAGATCAATCATATCGTGTTAGTGATTCGAAAAAGTTGGTTGCAGTGAATGATTTTGCTTCTCTTGCAGAAGTTAAGGAACACTCGCGTCCTGACCATCAACCAAACATGACTAACCAACAGCATCATGAGGATATGGACGCATCTAGTCTCTGTTTTCCAAGCTTGGACTTACCTGTTTTCAGTTCTGATCTTCTACAATCAAAAAACGATTTGCTGCAAGATTATAGCCCTCTTGGCATACGCAAGCTGCTGATGTCCACCGTGACGTGTATGAGCCCCCTTCGGCTGTGGGAATCTCCCACTGGTAAAAAGACATTGGTTGGTAAACAATCAATCCTGAAGAAACGGACACGTGATCTGCTTACACCTATATCTGAGAAAAGAAGTGATAAAAAACTTGAAATTGACATAGCAGCTAGTCTGGCAAATGATTTTTCACGTCTAGAGGTGATGTTTGATGAGAGTTGTGATCGAGAATCTATATCTGGTGAAAAAACTAGTGTTAATCTTGGAGAAAATCATCATCAAACTTTTAATGAAGACGATGAAGAAAGTTGGAGGATGAAGCCTTCTAGAAAGTCGCTTGAGAAAGCAGAGCAAACTTCTATGGAGGAACATGCCAAGGGAAATGATGATTCTGAACCAGATGTTGTACACGTAAGTCTGTTCTTATACATTATCATTTCTCTATGTTTTTTACCTTCAATTTTCTGAATTGTCAATGGATTAAATCTTATGCAGACTGAAAGTTTGTCTGGTGTTCTCGCTGAACACAACACCAACAAGCTAGAACTAACTACTCCAAGTAAATCAGTAACCAAATCAGTAAAGGGACAAGGTTCAACACCAAGAAATCATCTGCAAAGAACTCTCATAGCTACTTCTAACAAAGAAGGCCTTTGTTTAGTTCTTAATTCGCCTTCTCGAACGAGGAACACCGAGGAGATAAACCATGAGAATTTCAGCATGTACATCTCTGTTACCTTTTCCTCTATTTGCTTTCAGCTCTGGTTTTGATCATCAGCTTCTCCATTTTAATCTGTTTCTTCTTTACAGATTCTGTGGAACTCCATTCAGAAGAGGTCTTGAATCTCCCTCAGCTTGGAAATCTCCATTTTACATGAACTCTCTTTTGCCTAGTCCAAGATTTAACACAGACATAACCATCGAGGTACCTACGACCATTCATTACAATACTGCAAAAATGTTTGAGAGTAATATATAAACCTCTAGATTAAAAACCAGAAATAGTTAGCCAGATGTAACATATCAAGTCCATATATATATATAGACATATAAACTCTACACTATTGTGTTATTTTCAGGACATTGGCTACATTTTCAGCCCTGGAGAAAGAAGCTACAATGGCGGAGGACCAATGACAGATAATAATAATAACGAAGCAGCACAAGCTGCAGCAGACGCATTGGCTGATATAATGGAATTTTCAGGTTCAATTATATTACGTGAGGATAAGATGAAGCAGAAAGAGTTAAACAAAGAAAACGATGAACCAACAATGGTAAACAAAACCTTTTTTTAACTCTACAAAATCATTCATTAAAACGATATGAGTTTATGATTTCATCATTGTTTTTTGTTTTTTGTGAACTTGTTGTGGCTATAGACTGAGCGTCGCGTACTCGACTTCGATTGCTTGTCGCCGACCAAACCAACTAATTCGTCGGAGACTTCCATTGCAGCAGTCTCTAGTTCATCATCATCATTGAAGGGATGTAGGTAAAGAAAAATCTATGTCATAAGCTCATCATATTCATGTTATAGATGCATGAATGTGTATGTGGCATCTTGATGAACAAACCTTATCAAATTCTCTTTTTTCTTTTTGATGGATCGAATTTATATGAATTTATGTAGATTCTTGTGAATGTGTTTTCAATATATATATACACATATTTTTTTCTATTGAGGTATTCATGAGTATACCAAGTTCCTAACTTTGTTTATAGCTCTGCGATTGAGATTATATCTTATTGAAACCTTTCTTCCATTGACAAGTATAAAAAAAAACTCAATGTGCTTAGAATTGGTTTGTGTCCAGCGATCGTGGGAATAGGCAAATAAAAAATTGGCGTCGTAAGATTTTTACATTTTATAGGTTCCTATTCAATACAATTTCAAAAGAATTTATAAGATTTTTAGCTTACTTTTACGATATAAAATACTAGGGATGTCAATCGGGCTAGCCCGACCCGGCCCGGCCCG
>KE152400.1:357594-369234 GCA_000411095.1 Aethionema arabicum | reverse complement strand
TATATATATATATGTGTGTGTGTGTATGTATACGGAAAATTTAAATCTTTAAAATTTGTTTTGTCAACCAGATTATAATCTATTTTTTTCACAGATTAATATTTTTAAAATATCATTTTTTTATAAAATTTCAAATTTTTAGATAGTTTTTTGTTGATAACTCTAAATGATTTGGAATTTTTATTTGTTATCTGTCTACATTTAGAATTAACCACAACTAAAACCAAAATCATTCAGCAAAAAAAACAAAAATCTATAACTTATTTATATACAATTAAACAAATGCGCATATATATATATTTATTATAAGTGTTTCATATATTCAAATTTTTAGATTAATATAAATAAATAAAAAATCCTACAAATATAGATCAAAATTGAAGAATATTACATGCATATGTATACATGAGATTTAGTGTGTATCCTAAATTTGTATATATAGGAGGTATAATTAAAGTAGAAGATATGATATGTTGGAGTCCGTGTGTGTAAGAAGTAAAAGGTAAAAAAAAAACGAAAGAGGTAAAAGGAGAGAGAGAGAGAGGGAGGAGAGAGAAAGAAAGAGAGAGAGGAGTAGGAGTGTGGTTGATGTGGTTGTCGAGATGGAAACAGAGTGGCACATGCAAAGCTTAAATGATGGTATAGGTGGTGGCCAAAGCATCTTCTTCTTAAAGCTGTCCTTTTTTATTTTTAATTTTATTATTATAATCTTTTTATTTTATATAATCCCCTCTTTCTCTCTCTATACATACACATCTTGTATTTATATGTTATGTACTTGTGTATCTAACTTATTTACTATTGTGCACGTATGGATCCCTAAAGTGTGTGTGTATATATATATTTTTAACATTTAGGTTATATTGTATCTAAGGTTATATTGTTTATGTAAATCATAAGAATTCTTTGAGTTATTTAGATAATTATTTAACTTTTTGATGTTGTAAGCGTTGGTAAGATAATAAATAATAGAAATACAATTATTTTACTTGTAATTGTAGCTGTATATATACTAAATATATAATGAAGGTATATTAAAAATTGTATTAATGTTTAGTTAGCATATTTAAATTTTTCTGTAAAAGCTGATATATTATGAGTAACAGGAAATATAATTGTTATTTCTAACTTAAGTCTAACAACATTATGGATCAATAGTTTAATACTAAATAGATTATAAATATATGTTAATTTTTGTTATTACTATATGTCTATTTAAAAAAAAAATTAAGCAAACAAAGACAATATATATAGTTTTTTTTTTTATCTCACAATACAAATTCTTGCGATCTTATTAATGGATGGATGCAATTAATAAACGTTTTAAAACTGAACTGTGAAAATCTATAGATTTAGAACAATTCGTTTTATTAAGAATTTCGCTCATTATCCGAAAATAGGTTTTGGAAAACTTTCTAAATATTTTCATTTTATGAATATAAATATACTCGTCTTCAAATTTGATCAAGATTTCTAGGAATCAGACATGTATCTACTATTAGGAAAAAGTTAGGAAAAATCATCAGAAATTTATGTTTAATTCTATATATAAAATTATAACACAGTATAAAATTTTATATGCATAAAAAATAAGTCATCGACATATATGAATATATATACACGTTTACCCCATATATATATAATGCACCAAACAATAAAAAAGGGTGATCTTAGGTTAACAAAAGTAAATTACATGTATGATGGGAGAAAAGAGCATACGAATTATATATTCTTCTAAGAATATTATTTTAAGATTTATCAAAAAATAAAAAGAATATTATTTTAAGAAATCCCAGGGAAAGAGTGTTATTAAAAGATATATCAATTAAGAAAAACCTCAATGCCGACAAAAGCTATGGAAAAAATAAAAAACCAATTTATAAAAGAAATAATATTATAAAATACAACACACAAGGAGAGAGAAATTTCGTGTGTTTGTTAATTTCCACCAAAAAGGTCATCGATCATCTAATTAATTTAGTACTGATATTTTATTTGCAGTCAATATGTAAATTTTAGTATAATGTTTCTTTAATCAAGGTTCGTAGTAGAAATTTGTATTAAATTTTAGAATAATTTTTTATATCACAACCATATATTTAAAACCACAAAACATGAATTAATTGAATATAACCAATTCAATTAACATCTTAGATCACAAGTTCTAATAAAATTAAATTTATAATTCCCCAAACTAGTCGATTAAAATAAAAAATTGAATGTTTAAATCTGCAGTCTAAACGTAAAAAAAAATATAGTTTTAATTTCACCCCGGGTCCAGTAGTATAGATAAAATTTGATATACGAAGTCGAATATGCTTTAACATATTTGCAATTTTCAAAAAAAAAATATAGAAATAGTTGATAATAAGAATAATGTTTTCACATAAAATCTTAAGCTCTCAACATAGTGATATTAATTAAGCTTTTTTCTTATTTTTCGTATACAACACATTAAAATAATCATAGTTCTTAAGATACGAAAAGAGTTTTCATAAAAATAATGATGCAAAAGATGAAAAAAGTAACAATAAACAAATTAGTTAAGTTCTTGCTTACATCATAGTGTATCCCAATAGATGGTGGAGTACCATGTGATGCTTCTATCAAACAAATAAAGTTAAATATAATAAAAGAAATTATAATTGAGTTTCATGTTTTGGTAACTAAACCTAATTAAGAAAATAATGGTTAATTAATTGTTTCTTAATTTACAGTGCTTAAAATTCTAAAAAGGATAATTAGGGTTAAAAATATTAAATTAAGCATTAAATAAGAGAAATGGGCTCTTATAGTACTTAGGGTAAAACGTCACCTACCCATTACATCACATATACATACACACATATATATAATATGCTTTTAGGGCTTTTATTTTATTTTAATTTCTTTCTGGTCCCAACATCTTCTTCCCCCCCCACTCTCTCTCATCTCGCGTGTACACCACGCTCCACTATCTCACACTCCTTTCGGATCCGTGCCCATACTCGAAACGGAGAAGCCGTGAAACTCACGCTCCTAGGGTTTTCTTTAACCAGAAACGGTGGCCGCACATCTTTGCCACGTGTCGTTTCCTTATTAGCTCCTTCTGTTTATTTTTACCCTACCCCAAACAAAACTAACTGTTTTAGTAAAAAAAGTTAAAAATTAAAGTTTTGAGGTTTCTTTATTTGTTTTATTAAAGTTTAATTATAATAAACATTTATTATATGTTGCCCTAATGAAAACTGTATAATAAATATTTTTACACAGATACGTGTACACAATATATACATGTATAGTCTTGATTTGTGTAAATAAAAATAGGCAGACCAGATCGTGACATGGCATTGTCATGTTCCATAGATGGGTTATTTATTTATTTTTTAATTAATTAATTTTATTTTTTTCCCCCCAAAATTAATTTTACTTATTTATTTTATAAAAATAAATAAACCCTCGTTTCAAGGATAAGTGATAAATAAATTAAAAAATAAAGGTAAGGAGAGCTCCACTTTCTCTCTCTTCTTCCGTCTCCTCTCACACACTCTCTCTCTCTAAAACTTCCCCTTTCTCTCTCCTTCCGCTGCAACTTCCTAGGGTTTCTCCAAAATTCGCACTCGAATCATAACCAGATCTTTACAAATTAATCCTCGATGTTCCATTAATCTTACCAATCGTAAGTTTCTTAATCTTCTGATTCAATTTTTTTTCGATTTCCGTGCTTGAATCTCTTATTTTTCCAGGTGCGTGTTTTTTTTCCGATATCGATCTCCGGTTAACTTAACCGGTGGTTAAATCGGATTCGAGGTATCGGTTATTGCTGATCTTTAACCGGTGGTGATTTTAGCTGACTTGTAGCTGACTTCGGGTCTTCGATTAAGGTCACTGTTGATATCTACGTAATTTGTTAACTTTTTTTTTTGGTCACGGACTCGTCACGTGCGGATAGATCTGGACCGTGTTAATTAGTGGTGGGTAATCTTCTTTGATGTTTATGTTTTTTTGTTAATCATATGTGATTTAATTAAACTGTTCTAATTAAATCTCTTAATTGATGTTTTTTTAATTTTCCTTTTTTTAAACCCTAAATTACCTAAAATTAAAAAAGTTAGCGTTTACTTGGTTTTTGTAGTTAGGAGATTATATTGAAATGGGCCCGTTTGTATTTACTTTGCTATGTATATAGAAGGTGTACAAGCTTTTGGGGGTTTAGTATAAAACCCTAATTTGAGGTCGGTGTTAAATGTCTAGTTTATGTTCATTAGTTTTTGGTTCTTGATTTTATGTAGAATTTAGGGTTTAAAGATTTTATTTTTTGTGGAATTGTTTGATTATTGTTGTTATTTTATGTGGAGATTTATGTAATATGCTTGAACATTATATGGTATTAGTTGAATTAATACCTTATCTAGTTTAGATATATGAGTTTCGGAGATCTTTAGCAATGATTTATATAAGAAGTTCTTGATTTTGAAACTTATATATGCAATTACAACTCATTTCTATATGTGATATAATGTGTAACTGTTGTAGGTCTAGTTTGCGAGAGAGTATAATGGTGGAAGTTAAGCGTCACTGAGAGATAAACGTTCTTGATCAAGTAAAGCAATGGGATCCTCCATTAAGATCAACTCTATATCAATTGATCTCGTAGGTGCAGCCAATGAGATTGATATGGTAAAATGTGATCATTTCTCTATACGGTGAGAATAGTTCTTATATATGTTTATTTGCCAAATAGT
This sequence comes from Aethionema arabicum, assembly GCA_000411095.1. NCBI lineage: Eukaryota > Viridiplantae > Streptophyta > Magnoliopsida > Brassicales > Brassicaceae > Aethionema > Aethionema arabicum. The sequence continues at coordinate 364,510 of KE152400.1, read as the reverse complement.
TTGATGTTATGTGACATATGATGTTCACTTCCAAATGTATATTGTCCAAGACTAATTAAGTGAACCTGAAGTGAGTTTTCTTCTTCTTCTTCTTAATGCAGTGGCTTTGTAGCTGAAATCCGTGAGAGAGACCATAGAAAATGTTGGCCATTTTCAGCGGATAGTATTAGTTTGGTTGATTATCCTCTTCCGTCTTTATCTGTTCCAAAATTCAGATGGTGGCGTTGTGTGAGCTGCATCAAAGATATCAATGCTGATGGGAAGAAAGATAGCGGTAAAGCGCAATTTATAGTATTGTTTTATGGTCTATACATATATATGTGGGTTATTTTCTGTGTGATGAATATACATGATGCTGTTATCAGATTGTGGACTGCATTCAAACTCAAGAACTACTAGCAAGAGAAAGCTCGATGCAAGCTCCTCAGTTATCCCAAGTAAAAGCAATTTGAATCTGCTTACTGTCACTGACAAGAGAGAAAGTAAAACTGACATTGCAGGTATACATCTGCTGCTTTAGTTTCATTTGTAGCAATCTCCATTGTTTATCCTTTGAGGTGTTTTGATTAATTTTGTTTTCAGGTAATGTTGCTGAGGAGAATGAGAATGTTAATTGTGAAAGATGTCAGAAGGATGATCAAACAGGTAGTTTACTAACCAAGCAATTTAAAGTTGCTATTTTTAGTTTTCATGAAGCTGGAAAAGTGAATTTTTAAATCTTTGGCATCTATGATGCACTCGACAATTGCAGCTACGTTTAACAAGAAAGTTCGATCTACGGATGCTTCTACTGTTAGAAACAAGAGCAGAAAACTCGCTAGTCCAGAGCAAGTACACAAGAGATCTAAAGAAAAGTTAAGCAAACCAATGGATACTAGCTGGAAAGAGAATCGAAAAGCTGTTAGTCGACCAAATGTGGAGGCTATGCCTACTTTTGGCTCATCTGAGATTGCTGGTGTGATAGAGGATACTCCTAAGGCAATCAAGAATCATAGAGGCAGTCGCATTTTGATGGAACTTGATGAATGTGATAAGATGTCATCAGAAAGTGTGAGTGGGTTGCAACGTAGGAAAACTCGTAAGGTTCGTCTACTCAGTGAGTTGCTTGGTAAAGCCAACACAAAAACCAGTGGTAATATCAGAAAAGAAGAGTCTCCATCGAAAAGAGAGTCAATCAGAGGTAGAAAAAGAAAGTTGTTTAGAGATGATGAGTGGAGAACTCCACAGATGACACCTGAAAACAATTACGCCAGTCGGATATTAAGCACAATGGGAAGAGATTCTGATAATACCTTCAAAAGTTGTGACTCTGATGGTAACATTTCTGCTACTGGTATACACTCACAACCAAGTACACAGAGTCAATCTACTGATAGTGGATTCGACAGAGATCCTATTAAGGGTAAGCAGAAAAACAGAAGGTTTCAGGTTGTTGATGAGTATTTACCAGCAGTTCCTCGGGAAACTTCACAAAAGAATGATGCAGATCCCCTAATCTGCGACCCTGGTAAGCGTACTTTAGAAAGTTCTGTGCACTCTTTACCTACTGGAAAAGATTTGGTTCCATGTGGTCTACGTACTCATAGAAAGGAGAGGAAGCTCAGTTCAGCCAAGACGAAAAGAAAGAATCCGATAATTGATAACGAGAAGAGTACTCTGATCACTTTTAATACTGCAATAGATGAAGAAAATCAGGTTAAACTGAGAAAAGCAGAATTGTCACACACTGCTCCCATAAAAACAATGGTCCAATTTAGTTCACTTGACAATCATTTGGCTTCAGAAGGAAATTTCAGAAAATATAGCCTTCAGCTTAATGATAAGCCATTGATTTCATTGCCTTTGCAAGGTGTAAGTTACAAAGAAGATGATCATAGGAGGCAAAGAGATGCAGGGACAAATTATCTTCGAGATTTTGGTTCTTCTTCTCAATCCAATGTGGCTGGATGGTTAAGAACTGGAGTAGATGTTGAACTCAGCAGCAACAACAATACAAAAAGTTTATCTTTCGAGAACGTTAATCTAAGGCAGACCCCTTTTTCTGAAGTTGTGGATCTATCTCGTGTGCTGCAAAAGGTACGAACTTCACATTTATTGGTTTTCTAAGATAGAGTTGCAAATTGTTCCTTACAAGATATATTTAACCCAAAATTCACTGTCGTTTTCATCATTCTCCACACTTTTGTATGCTATATAAGTCTCCCCTTTTTTTTTACCAATCTAGTCAGATGTAATTCTTTTTCATAATGTACTGTACTCTATCTCTGTTTCTGCTCAAAATATCTTTGGCCATCAAGTTTCACCGTGGTTTTAGTAGTATGTGTTTATCTTGCAGAGTCCGACACAGTTACTTACCCATTGGCTGTGTCACGATCTTTATTCCTAAGTATTTGATCATAGTTTGATGGACCAACTGATTTCTATCATTCTAATATGTATTTATTGCTGGTGTTTCCCCAACTGGTGTGATTCGAACCAAGAAAATAACAGGATCACTTTATTTGGCAGGATGCTTCTGGTGCTGACAGCAAGGGCAAGGCAGTTGTGGTTCAAGAACATCTTGGAGCACCCATAAGCAACAATCATGACACAGAGGAGAACAGTTCTGAGCATATAGATGATATTCCCATGGAAATAGTCGAGCTCATGGCCAAAAACCAATATGAGAGGTGTCTTCCTGACAGAGAAGAAGATACCAACAACAACAACAACCAAGAGCCATCACAAGCAACGGTACACACATCCAAGAATGCGCTACTTATTGATCTCAACGAAACCTACGACAACGGGGTCTCATTAGATGACAACACATCAGGAGAACCAAGACCTTGTAGTAGCAATGCTAGGAAAGACAATGCCAGGAGGGAAGAACTTTTTCCCCTAGGAAAGCAGAACTCTTTGGACTTCTTCCCAATAAGTCAGCCTTATGCACCTTCTGGGTTTGGGATCTTTAGTCCCAACCCAGAAAATCGAGCTAGCTCAATCCGGTTTTCTGGGATAGATTCCAGTAAACAAACCAGTCACTGGCTTGGAAATGTACCAACTATGGGTAATGAGAATCCATGTCCATCCTCAGTTCGGTTACTACGTGGATGTAACACGTGCCAGAGTACTCCACAGCAGTACAGAGAAGCTTCACATCCTGTTTGGCCAACATCCATGATATCACAAGGTCATAACCCAGTTTCATTCAGCACGCAGCAGAAGTTAAAGGATCACTCAACAAAGATGAGTAATGAAGATAGATGGAACCTCAACTTCGTTGGCGAGGGGAAGACACAATATGGAAGTAATTCAGAATTCTCATTTGGCTGCAAACATGGTGGTGTAAGTAATAGATCAATGGATTCATCATTTTCTAGTGAGAGCAGTATACCGGCATTACATCTACTCAGTCTTATGGATCCTCGACTGAGATCAAACACTCCTGCTGATCATCCTGCAAACACTAAGTTTACTAAAAGACATTTTCCACCGGTTCATCAGTCTAAGGAATCTACAGAGCTTCAAACAGGTAACTGTAGTAAAACAGCTTACTCAACAAAGCATTCACCCTTTGATTTTTACGGCAAGAGAGTCACACCTGAGACTTCCCGTTTTGCCATCACTCCACCAGCCGGGTCGTCGTCGTCATTTTCATTTCCAAAAAGTTCAAAGTTCACTTTCCAAGCAGCTCCGTGGAGTCATCAAGAGAAGAAAAACAAGAGAAAAGAACCCTTTGTTCCGATCTACAATAGTCATGAGAAATCAATGTTTACAAGCAGCAGTGACCAAGGAAGATTCCAGCTTCTAGGGGCATCAAATTCCATGATGCTCCCCTTGAAGTTTCACATGACAGATAATGAAAAGAAACAAAAAACAAAAGGGCAGATCTGCAACGCCTCTGCTTGGCCTCTGCAGAACGTTTCCGGATCTACAGTATGCATTATAAACAGAAACCCGGCTGATTTCACCATTCCTGGACCTGGTAATATCTACATGATAACACCTCATGATCTCAAGGTCCAAAAACGTGCAACCTTCAAAAAACCTCCAAGATTATGTAAACAGGACGCATTAAAGCAAAATAAGAAGTCGGTTGGTCCAGCTTCAGACAAAGTCTAAGATATACAACATGGAAGCCTTTAAGATACACCATCTGGAGAGATTCATTCAGGTACATTTCAAATTCTCTTGATGCATTTTGAAATCATTAGCTTACAAAACTAGTTAGATACTAAAATCATAGTGCTAGAAACAAATTACTTAAAGTTTCTCTCAGTTTTAATTGCTTATATCGTCTTGATAGATCTGGTTTGTTTGCAATAGAACTTGTGTGTTTAGCATTCTTATGAAAGATGAGCTTTGAATAACTTTGTAGGATGAGAAGAAGAGTAGCAAATAAGAGAAAATGGCGGCGCAGAGAGAGAGATAGAGAAGAGATAAAGAAGAGATGAGCTTGTAGATAAGTGAGGGATGATACAAAACAGAGAGAGAGACGCCATTGTTATAGCCTTGTCTTGATAAGAAGAAATCAAGAATAAGTGATGACACAAGTAAACCATAAGTGCAGCTTCCTTATGTTCTTGGTTTGTTGTTACTGTACATTCAGGAACGTTGAGCGTCTGTATATATGTTAAATGACGATAATACCCCTGGTATGTCTTAGTTTTGTTCTTTTTCTCTGTTTTGTGTTTGTGAGTGTTCCTTTTTTACAGAAGCTTGAATTTATATTTTATCTTAAATTATTTACTTTGAACAATAAAATTTTCACTATATAATAGTCCAAACTTTTTTTATAATATAAAAATCACACCAATGAGACTTTAGCAGGAGAGAATCTACAAACCCTAGCTTCTGTATAAACAAATCCTTGACTACAAAAGTAACCTTTAGAAGGACTACAATGTCTATCTTCTGAACATACACAATTCCCTTCAAGGGCACATCCGTCATTTTTCAAACCCTCTTTCCCAAACAGTATCTCATCAGACCATTCACTTGAAAACATCTTCTTAGGATCCAACTTATTCTTCACTTCTATAAACTTTTCAAAATTAGCCCCAAACTTTTGTTTTACTCCAAAAAACCCAATTTTTCTATTCTTACCCCAATGTGGCTTAGCTCCATATTTAAAAAACGCAATTTGTTCAATTTCTTCCATTATATCTTCATTTAATCGTGGAATCATTTCATCATCTGATCGATAATAATTAAAATCTATAACTACAGAATCTTCTTTTTGGCCTAAATAAGCTTTTGATCCTTTAATAAAACGTATAAATATACCGTTGTAGATATCAATTCCACAAAATCTTTCGGGTTTTAAATCTCGTAACTTTTTAATATCGAGTAAAAAAACCCTAAACTTTGATAACGGGAAAATCGCGGTTGATTCGAAGAAAAAAAGACCGTTATATCTTGGATCCCATGGACAAGAAATGTCAATTCTAAGGGGAGATGAGTATAGACAAGAACCTGAAGCTTGAATCTTGCCTTGGTTACCTATAACCGGATAACCGGTAAAGATTAAACCGTTGTTTTTTAAACCGTTACCGGTTAGTTTTTTGTAGGCTAATGTAGTATCTGCTGTCATACATTTTCCATTTTCGTTTTTGCTTGATTCAAATGCTTTTTCTGCACAAAAATATTGTCAAAAAATATTAATTTATAACCATTTAATGTAAGAAAAGTGAATTAATTCGACGCATTATGTAAAAATTTTTAAAAAATGCACTATTTTATGGTCTTTTTTTTTTGTAAAAATACAGTAATAAATTAGTGTTTATCCAAAATGTCACCGTTTCAAGNATATATATGTGTGTGTGTGTGGAATAGTTTATAGTGTTATTTAAAATTTAACATGTGATGTAAATAAACTTCTTACATTTGGTTTATTTCACCATTAAAAATATTAATTTTTCTATGATTTATTTTATAATTATTTGTCTTTAGCTTAAAAAATTAATATTGTTTGGTTTTTTGTTATCTGTATTTATTTAATATCATGTGTCTATTATTTGCATTGTTACCATAAAATAATTAAAAAAAATAAATTAAAAGTAATTATACAAAAAAAAAATTAATAAGTTTTTCTTTTCTTACAAATTTTAAAATTATAAATTAGGTTTAAATAGTTAACCGGACTAAACCGGATATTATGGTAATTAATGTGTATAACTATAATTAAGGAAAGTGTTAATTATACTAACCTAGTGCTCGGACACCTTTAGAGATCAATATGGGATTAGATTGGAATCCAATGAAGTCGTTGACTCCATCGCCGGAAGCGTTGACCGGAGCTCGGACATCGTACCGGTACACCGCAGTTTTCTTAGAAGGGTACCAAGTTATGTCTCCGAACTCAAACTTCTTCCCATGTTCCATGAAAATATCTTCAAGTCCTAAATCTGATGTAAAGTTATAAGTCACACTTCTCTTGAATGCTTTCTCTATTGATAATTTCACCTATCAAAATTATCAATTAATAAATATATATATATAGCTTTCAATTCTTGTAAACCGATTTAAACCGGCCCAAACTCGATATTCAAATAACCAAATCGGAAAACAAATTATTTCTTTTGATATGTTGAACATAGATTTATCTATTTCTTTTGTTATCTGTAAAAAACAAAAACATTTGAATCTTAATATTGAATAAAAATGAAAATAATATACCGATCCCAAAACTTCATTTTTTATATAAATTAAATTAAACATGAAATCAAATGAAAATAAAATTGTAGTTTGTTTTGTTGTAACTTTACTTTTTTTTCTAAATTCACAAATTAGTAGTTTTAAAAACTGTACAAAAGCAAACACAAAAAAAAAAAATGTGAAAAGTTTTAGAAGTGATTAACTAAATAAATTTGATTGAATAAAATTTATCGTAAAAAATTTAAAACTTGTAATAGTTAAATTATATTTAAAATTT
>KE152400.1:333786-347447 GCA_000411095.1 Aethionema arabicum | reverse complement strand
AAGTGCGGGTAAATTTCTAGTAAAATATTAATTTAAGATACTGATTTAAAACATTTTATTCCTGGGTAATTTATTTTTTACATTGGCCATAAGCTTTGCTACAAAAAACAAAGTAAAAAACGTTGACCAGACAAAGAGCAGCCAATAACGAGTAGTAATAGTCCAAGCGACCGTTGTTTATATCCTCCGTAATCCACTTCCCGGAGGTGGCTAAATCCACGGCGGAGACGATCCACGAGGAGAGAAGATTTGCGGCGGCCATACCAAGACCACAAAGAGTAAAAGCAACGCTGGCCATGGATTTAGGAAGCTCTGAGTAGAAAAACTCGTTTTGTGCAATGTAATTTACTGCTTCTGCTATACCTCCGAGTATCATGTATGGTAATAGCCACATTGCTGACATCATCTCACCTTCCTCTTCTCTCTAAATACACACAAAAATGATGTTTATTTTCGTGATGACAATGAAAAAAACGTTTTACTACTTGTGTTTTTGATGAAACAAAAACTAGAAAATTAATGGGTAAATTAATTTAGTGAATAACTCTAGAATTTTATTTTTTGCAAAAATACTGTTAAATTTCAGGAGTCTTTTTCGCCAAATATACTTTTTTAGGATTCTTTTCATAAATAATACAAAGTCTAGAGTTTTTTTTCACCAAATTTCATATTTCAGAGTTTGTTTTGCCAGATGTCGAAACATAAGAAATCCAAAACTTAAAAGATTCAAAACAGAAAAAATTGGATGATAGGTTTTTTTAGAAAAAAAAAATCTTAGAAAATACATTTTGCGAAAAAAATCCTAAAATTTAAGGTTTAATTTAATGGATGAGTATTTTCGCCAAAAATATAAAGTCCATGAGGTTTTTAGCCAAATTAATTCTCCAAAATTAGTTTCGCAAAAACCACAACTTTAAAAGTTTTTTCACCAAATAAATTCTCCAAAATTTATTTCGCAAAAAGCACAAAATTTAAGGGTTTTTCCGCCACTATTCTTTTATTTTCCAAGTAAAAGAGTTCTACTACCGCCGGAAAAAGGTTACTTACAGCGGTTTTCCGTCTAAAATACTCAACGGCGGCTAGCGAAGAGATGCATAAAACGGAAACAACAAGTCCAGCTCCCATTCTTTCCACAACTCCGAAGCGAAACGGCTTTCTTATAACCCAAGAAACCATGGGAATGACCACAAGATCGTAGAGAACAACGAAAGAAATAAAAGAAATGATCATAAAAACACCATAAGAAGCAGGTGGGATTTCAAACCCTGAGATAAATGTACTCCGATCCATAGATTTAGCTTGAAGAACTATAAAAGAAACTTGACAAGCTGTAACAAGTGACAACATAATCCCCGTTGACCAAATTGGTAAAACACTAATAAGCGATTTCAGATTCTCCACTTTTTCTACTGTACATAGCTTCCATTGATTTCTTGATTCTCCAATTAGGGTTCGGTTACTTGACATACAAGCTTTGTTTAAAAACCTTAGTTTCTCACTAGGAGATGAAACCAAAGAACCTTTTTCTGAATAATACACAATCAATTGTTCTTCCTCTGAGGAGAATTCAAGAAACCGGTTACGAAAAGCGGCTACAAGAACCTGGAAAAAACCAGTGACTAAACCGGATTCACATTTTAACCTAACGTAAAACGGTGTCGTTATGAAGAATAAAGCAAGGGAAAGAGCCATGAGAGATAGAGAGACACCGAACCCTATTTTCCATCCGTAGATTGTTTGAATATAAACGAGTAATGATTGAGAGAGAAAAGCAGCGAGCATAACTGAGAAATAGTACCAATTAAATAACGTTTCTAGGGCTGACGTGTCACTATTTAATTGGAGTTGATCGGTGGCGAAAGCTAGACACGAGGATCTGATTCCGCCGGCGCCGATTGCGGTGAGGGTAAAAAAGGAATAAAGGAGGATATGTTGGAGTGGTGTGGTGGGTTGGCACACGTGTGTGGAGTTGTTGCACTCGTGTGGGATTATTGTTGTTAACCATAGTGAAAGGAACCCCTGTTTACAACAAATTAATTAATTATAATGGAAATATTTTTAATTATAATCATTTTGAGATGTTTATATTAATTAGTTGTAAATGTTACGATGTCAGTATAACCAATTTATAAATTATTATTGATCAATGAATTTTATAATTTTATGTGACTGTGTACCTTTTAACTTTATTGTATCATCATCCAATAAGCAATAAAAAAAGGTAGTTACATCCAAGTTAATTATCTAACCTAATGATCATATATTCATATATACACAATTAATTATTGTTTTCATTAACCAAATTTGGGATTTTAGAACCATAATCTCCCAAACTATGAAATTAATATTAATAACGTACGTATATGTAAATATTGTATTAAAAAACGAAAGATGAATTTTTTTTCATGAGTTCATAATTTTCATCAAATCTTTAAAATTTTAATTATATGCGTTATTTAAATTCAGTAGTACAATTTACACAATAATGACGAGTAATTATATTACTCGATTTATTGTTCTTGGTAATAAATCACCAATATATAATAACAAATTTATGCATAATTTATCATTTTAAGCAACAAAATTAGTGATCAACGATTTAAAATTTAAAACATTTAATTTTTAATAATTTATTTTTTCATAGCATAAATAATAGCTAATTTAATGATAACAAAAAAAATGAAATAGTTAAGATATATATAAGTGTTTACCAAAAAACTGATGATAGATCCAAATGCTATAAGTGGAAAACGTCCGGTGAAAGAGTCAGCAATAAAAGCCGCAATAAGAGGGAAGAAGTTAGAGGCGGCAGACCAAAGAAAGAGAATATTCACCGCCTCCGCCGTCCCCATGCCGTACTCCGCCGTTAAATATATTATCATTGTCGGAAATACACCGTAATACGCCATTTTCTCCAACGCCTGATTTCCTATATATATAAATAAAAATAAATATCATTTAATTATAACACTATATATTATATATGTTGATTTAAAAAAATTCATTTAATTAATAAGTATACCTAGAATAAAAGGAATGGTCGGAAAACTGCTTTTTGGCCGCCGGTTCAAAGTTTCTCCGGCGAGGAGAGCTTCTTGATCCATTATTTGATTCTTTTTTTTTTTTAAGGTTTACTTACTCTTGTTGCTTAGTTTTTTGGTAACGGATATTTATTTATAGGTTGTATTGCGTTATGCTTAAATTAAGGTATATATAATTTGCTCACTCTTTTATAACACGTGAAAGTTTGTTAAAAAAAAATATATTAAGTTCAATCTACCAACATTTATATATATTTTTGATTCTCAACTACATTTCTTTATATCCGTAAATAACTTTAGTTTTTTTTTGTCGATGATAATTAAAAATATAATCTTACATTTTTAAGATAAAATCAATTAATTACCATCTCCTCATATAATCAACTTTTTTCCCCCAAATCATATAATAAACTTTATATAATAGTCAATTGGTTAATCATAAAGGTATAGATTTATTTGGTTATAAATTATAAGAAGACGACCAATTCATGGTTGATGGGCACGTCACTTATTCCATTAATGTTGTTTGTTTATGCGTTAGCATATTAAATATTGTTTACTTTTTTGATTCCATTTTAGAACCAATCATGCTTATCGTGCTGATTTTTTATGTTAATTTCTAGTAAAAAAGTTTAAAGTAATTATAATTTAAAGAGTTTTAATATATTTTATGGTTGCATCTAAAACTAGTTTAAAAAAAATTATATTATAGTAAACTCCAAACCCTAAACCCCAAACGCTTGCATAACTAATAATCAAATAGGATTAAATTAATATATAAATAAAATAAATTGTACCTGAAAAAAAAACATTAAAAATACAAAAAAAATAATAATGGAAAGTAACTAATATTGTTGTAATTGCAAGTTTTAGAATAAAAAAAAAATATCCACTATAAAAAAACAAAATACCAAAAAAAAAAAATGATATCAATATTATATCACTCTTGTAAAGGTAATTCAAAACCACAAAGAGGACATTTATGACCAACTTGAAACCATTTATGAACACATAAGCTATGAAAAACATGTAAACAAGGCAAAACAGTTACTTCCTCCGCAAGAAACATCTCTTCACTACATATCACACATGGATCTAACCTATCAATCTCAGATCCAATCACTTTCCTACGCTCTAACTTCTCAACACTTGATCTCTCTGCTGAAATCAAACCCTTAGTCGCCATTTCACTTGCTTCTTCCATAGCTTCTTGAGCTCTTGTAGTTACATTAAAGAGATAAGGGTACTTATCATAACCTATCTCCATTAAAGCTTCTCTAATGTCACTTTCCCATAAAAACAGAGAATACAAATCTTCTTTTTTCTCCACTTTTTTCTTGATTAGCTCTGAAATTTTACTCTCAATCTCTTTAACACAGTGATTATCCTCAAATCTATTAACAATCCTATGATAATACACAGGCTTTTGAGTGAATATTAAGTTGATTTCAAGCTTGATAGGTAGCCATTTATCCTCTGTTTTTTTCTCTAATTACATTCAAATATTTCAAAAGAGAGTAATTAAGTTTAGGTTTGTTTCCATTAATCTCTTTAATCGGCCAATTCAGAGGTAATTGTTCAAAGAATTTAAGAGGTAACCGTGCAGTCTCACTGATTTCTTTGGCTATAACCTCACAGGCTTTGGAATCATCATCAAGATATGAACATGGGAATCTAAAGTTGTGAGTTGCTAATGGAAACAATTTAGAATCAGAGTTGCAGACAAGTTTAACGTTAAACTTAAGTTGTAAGAAGAATTGACGATAAAGAAGAGTCTTCTCACACTCTTTAACATCTTCTTGTTTCTCTTCATAGCTTAATTTCAAATCGTTTTCGTAGCAAGTGTAGTCTTTTGATGAATCGTTTAGTCTTAACCATGGACCATAAACAGAGGTTTTTGAAGTAGAGTTTAAAGATCGTTCCTTTGGGGATTCTTGATCGCAATTATTTTGTATATGATTCATCATTCCACAATTGTAACAGAAATCACCGATGTTTTTGTATGTAAACTCGACAAAGCGGTTTTCATCGAGGTAGAAACCAGGGTTTAATGGCTTCTTGAGATCAATCTCTGTTTTGAAACAGAGTTCTCTATTACTTGGTTCAGCGATTACTAATGGTTTATTATTGGTTAGTAAAGTTTGTATGTAAGCAAAAACTTGTTTGGTAAAGTAATATAACGGTAACCCTTTCACTTTTATCCATAACTCACTTACTGTGAAATCGATTTCGTTTAGTTTGGAGGAAGTATATTTCTTGATTACGAGCGTAACTCCATTAACGACCCAAGCTCCGTTTGATAGAACAAATTCTTTATCTTTCTTTTGTTTGAAATCGAACAAGAAGTAGCCGCCATTGTTTTGTCTATGGAGAGTAGTGATGTTCATGTTTTTGGGGAGAATCTGCCGCCATTGTTGCCGGAGCGAAGTTTTCGTCTTTTTCAAAGACGGTGGAGTTGAGTTTGTGAAGAATTTTCCAACTAAACGGTTTGAAAAATCACCACGAGTCATGTTTGAGATGATGAATCTGCCTAGGAGGACTCTGTCTTATATTTATAGGCGTGACTCGTGAGCAATAACAAAATATTTTTTTTTTGTTATTTGAGATATATAAATTTATATATATCTTATATTATTTTTTTTTTACGAATCTAAATTTAAAATAAAATTTTTAAGAATCAAATTTGTGAATTATATTTACGACTAATTTTAGATAATTACAAATTTTCGTACAAATGATTTTAAAAAATATAAAAGTTTAAAAACTAATAAATTTAAATTCTTAACTATTTAAATAAATAAAAAATTAATCAAAGATATAATATTAATCCTAACAATGCTTCACCAATTTAACCGGACGGATTATTTTTTTTATTGGTAATTTCTAAACCCGGTTCTCTAGGTCTGGTTCAATTTAACCGGGCGGATTATTTTTTTTATTGGGCCTAGTAACTATACAAGCCCAAATAGATAAAGTGCATGACTAGTTGATAACAGAAGATATTTTATTGTATTTGTATTTTAATTTATAATTATTTTTTAAATAATACGGAAAAATGTTGGTTAATTTTGATCTTTGAGAAATATATTATCCAATACAATAAGTCTCACTGAGGAGCCCTAGAGCAGCGTCAATGGAGGAAAAAATGGCGACGTTACTGATTTCTGAAGATGTATCACGTCAAATCATCTCTGTGGCCGCCGGTGAAGCGCATACTATCGCTTTAACTGGTGATTTGTTTTTCAAAGATTATATTTATCTTGTAGATGGAGAAGATTCTCTGTTTTCCTGAGTTGAGTTTCTTTGGAATTTTTAGGCGATGGAAGTGTTTACTCGTGGGGAAGAGGAATGTTTGGGCGACTTGGCACGGGTAAGGAATTGGACGAGCTTGTTCCAGTTCGAATCGATTTCGAGTTCCCAAATCGAGTGACTGGAGATCGAGCTCGAATCGTTAGTATTGCTGCTGGTGCTTATCATAGTCTTGCTGTCTCAGGTATTTTCTTATATTCATAACTCATAAGTCTAATTTCCCTCTTGCTGCGGTGGTTTATGCTTCGCTTGAAAACAAAGATTTATTTGATAATTGGTGAGTGTGGTTGTCTTTTGGAAGTATGTGTTAAGCTCCATTGTTGGAATAAATTAGTTCCATGGTCTTGAAGGGGACTCCGTCCATGAACTTGCACTTAAGGAACTGAAAAACTTAAGGAAATTAGAAAACTGCAAGTGAAAGTAGTGGAGATTATGTTTTAGCTTAGTTCCTACTTAAAGAGTGCAGAAAAATTTGTTTTAATTGCAAAGTTCATGTGAGTTTAGTTCAGAAGATGGTGGAATTGAATCTGATATGATATAGATTTGTATTAACTATTAACCATTCTCTCTTAATTTTGTTTGTTTTGCCTTGTAAGCTTTTGGCAGATGATGGCTCGGTTTGGTGCTGGGGTTATAACATCTGTATCCTCTACTATCTCTGGTTTAATATGATTTCTTGATAAGTTCATCGTTTTTGTTTTCTTTTCTCTATAATTCCTAAATCCTTGACTGGAAAATGGATGGCCAACTTGGATTTGATGGAGAGAATTCCTTGGCACCATGCTTGATTCAAAATTTCTTTATACAAGATGAAACCAAATCAGATTTAAAGGTACGATCTGGAAACGCTCTCTTAGTGGTTGTTTATAAATCAAAAGCTTAAACCACAACGAATTTCATTACGCTTTGTAGGTTTGTGCTGTCAAGGCTGGATCCATGATGTCACTCGCCATTGATAATGCCGGAGGTCTTTGGATTTGGGGCAATATCCCACCTCAAGAAACCGGACCGGAACCTCATTTAGCTTTCACAAGCATGCCAATTCCATCTCCTATACTTGATTTCCATGGCTACACTGTTTTAAAAGTAGCATGTGGAAACGAACACGTTCTTGCCCTCGTTGGTCATAAAGACAACAATGATGGTTCCGTGTTATATTCTTGGGGCAATAATCATCATGGCCAGTTAGGACTTGGCGATAAAGAAAGCCGTGTCAAGCCTCAGATTATCGAAACATTTAGCCAAAACTCTGATCATACAGTCTTCGACATAGCTTGCGGTGCTCATCACACAGCTCTTCTAACTTACAAGAAGGAAACACCAAAAGGACCAAGCATTTGCTGGACTTTCGGCTATGGAGAAAACGGTCAACTAGGACATGGGAACGTAAAAAACTCATCTACTCCAGAGCCAGTTAAAGAACTCCCAGACCAAACCTCCTATGTTTCAATAGACTGTGGCTTATTCCACACAAGTGTAGTCTCATCTGATGGACATGTCTGGTCATGGGGAATGGAAAAAGGGTTAGGTTTATGCCCCATTGCTAATCTAACAGAGCTCGAAGCAGGAGACGACATTATCCCAAGACGGATCTCAAACGGGTCAAGATTTCGTGACCCGGTTCGGGTCACTTGCGGCGCTGCACACACAGTTCTACTAGCAAACGGTGGTTATAAACTCTGGTCTTGGGGAAGAGGAAGAAATGGTGTACTCGGGAACGGGACTGCAACTGACCATTATACCCCTACACCGGTCCAATGGCCGAATAACCCGAACCCGATCAA
Source organism: Aethionema arabicum (assembly GCA_000411095.1). Classification (NCBI taxonomy): domain Eukaryota; kingdom Viridiplantae; phylum Streptophyta; class Magnoliopsida; order Brassicales; family Brassicaceae; genus Aethionema; species Aethionema arabicum. The sequence goes on along the minus strand of KE152400.1, from coordinate 339,313 downwards.
AGCAACTGATTCAGACAAAGATTCATCAAACGAGGAAATCAAACGACTAGAATCAAAGCTTATGGTAATGGAAAGATATGCAAGTATACTACACGGTTCGGTATTTGGTAAACCGTTTAACGAAGATGAAGATATACCGTACGGTTTACGGGTTTCGGGGTTTTTCGATATGGGAAAAGAGTGGGGAGAGATGCTTGAAGGTGCAGATAAGAATCAGTTGATAAAGCTTCAAGCTTTTTATGAAGATATGGTTAGTAGAGTGAAGGATAAGGTGTTGCAGAGAAGGATACAAGAGATTGTTAAAGATTGTCTTCAATCTTCTTCATCTCTTAAACCTTAAAATTTTAGTCATTTGTGTGTTGTTTAATGTAATAAATGTACTTAAAATTGAAGCTTAAGAACACAAAATATGAAACATATAAACTTGTACGTTTTTAAATGAATCTAAACAATGGCTAGTTGAAACTGAATGGTAATGATGTACCAAACAGATTGAAGTTAAAATTTAATGCATGTTTCTAAAATTTGTTAAGAAAATATTTTAAGAGAAAATTAAGTTAATTAAAATTAGCTACATTGTGAACTGAAATAAATTATAATCAACTTAAATTTTAAAAAAAACGTTAAATCGAATTTGGTAGCTCTTTAAGCTAAATTTCAATAAATTAGTGTTATTCCTAAGAAATGGAATATAATATTATAACTTAAATCTAGAATTTAATGTAACTCTAATCTAAAATAAAACTCAATATTTCATCTGAATGAAATGAATAATCTAAAATTTATTAAACATTAAATTTAAGATATATATATATATATATTGGGAAAATATAATTAAACTTATAATTTATCTGCTATTAAATCAACTAAATTGAAATAATTCTAAGTTAAACGAAACTAACTAATAATCAATTATAATAAGCTAATATAAAGAAGCTTAAAAATCAATTATAATAAGCTAAAACCAATGTTCTAAAAAGCGGGCTAGGCGGCCGCCTAGGCGTCCATGGACCGTCTCGATTTTTCTAAAAGCGGAGGTATTAGGCGGGAGTCAGGTTTGGCGGTAGCTAGGCGGTGCTAGGCGGCGCTAGACGGTGCTAGGCGGTGCTAGGCGGACTAGGCGGTTTAATTTAGTTTTTTGTTTTAAAAGAAAAAATCATCAAACCAAACCAAAATATAACTTGAACGAACCAAAATACAAACCAAAATACTTCAAATTAAAATTCAGTTTTAACGACGATTTCACTTAATATAACCGAAAAAAACTAATACTTTCGAACTCAAAATAAAATAAATTAAAAAGCATGTTTTGTTTGTTAGCTTATGTAATGTATTATTAAAAAAGAAATACGAGCCCATATCGACATTATTTGTTTGTTTTTTTTTATTTCACTTTAGAAATTTCCGGTTTGGGTAAAAAGATTAGAGAAAAAAGGAGTCAACAAAATAGACAGTCTTTCACTCTTAGCAAATGCCAAAAAAATGATGTCCTTTTTTCTTCCACTTGTTCTTATTGTCAATGTAAACGTTATCCCTTGTCTCCTTCACATTTTTTCCCTTTTGAAACTCTTTATTATTCATTAATTTTATATATAATTACTAATTATTTAAGGTTTTTTATAGCCACAAAAAAAAAAAATTTTAAATCCAACAAAATATTGTAAAGATTTATGATTATAACTTTTATATATAGGTTAAAGGTTTATCATGGTGTATGTTATAACGATTTTGTATGTCGCTAGACCATGTCAAAATCGTATTTTGTATTATATTAGGAATATATACGTGATATATATATATATATCATATTTTTAAAATTATTTACAATATTTTGAATCTTATAATTGTTAGGACGAATTCAATTTTATTACTTTTTTGAAAATTGTAATAATACTCATAAATATATATATATATATATATATATATATTGTTTTTAAGTCTCATTTCATGAGCTCGCTAATTTTTTTGATTATTATTTTATATCAAAATTTATTTTCTCTAAATTAAAATATTAATTTTGAACATAACTCAATCAATATAGATCTAATAAATATTATTAAATTAAAATAATTATTAAATTTGTAAAATACATAAGTGCATCTCCACGGTAAAAAAAACTAGCTCATGACTATTTTAGTTGCATGAATATCTTCGATTTTAAATAATTTTGTAGCTTTTAAATATTTGTTAATTTCCAAACTTTTAAAAAAATCACCTCCTTTAATTACAACGTGAATTTAATTTCACTATATATATAATATATATAACATTTTTGGATGGGAGATAAGTTTCGTTAAAAAATATTTTTAAAACTTTTTTAGACATATTATATTGGAGTTAAATTTCGTTAAAAACAGTATTACTATTACTTTTACTGCTGATATTTTTCTGTTATTAGCAGTCGATAATGACCTGTTAACTTTATAGAAAAAGAGACTACCTGATTACGAATATATTAATTAAATTAAATCTTACTTTATTTAACATAGCCAAAGGAAAACATCTTCAAAAAAAGTTTTATTTACTAATTAATTAATCGTCGTCGACATAATATATACACATTATTTTATTCCAACTTACATTCTGAACCATTTATTTGGACCGTATCTTTCTTAATCCAAATATTATATTAATGCTAATTATTCGAATTTATATACGTGGCTCTCATTCCACCACTCATATAGAAAAATTAGATTTTCATTTTTATTATACGATTAAATTAATTGATTATGTGTAATCATGATGGTTTAAAAGAAGCATTGCATTATTTGATCATATATAATATATAATATATATAAGCAAATACTATATTACAAAATATAATATATATATATATGATCATTATACTATAACTACAAAATATTCACGGAATAGTAAAGTTAATAAATATTATAGTCCAATATTAATAAAATTGTCAAAAATAATTAAAGTTTGAAGTGACCAAATTAACAGAAAAGGATGGGTCTTATTTAATACAAATACTTATGTTGTTTTTTAAATTGTCCTTCACCGTATGTATTTGTGTTTCTTTATTTATATATGTTAAAAATATATTAAAATTTATATATATATTGAAGAATAAAATTTTGGAAAAAGAAGAATAAATTAATTAATTTTAGCAAATAATTTTTATTATTTGTTCTTATAAAAAAACTTAATTATAAGACCTAAAAACGTTCTAATAAAATAGAATGAACATATGAATCTGCAATTTGTATGGTAACATATGTTAGTTTTAATAATATCATTTTAATCAATAATAATTAAGATGATACTTTAACAAAAAATAATTAACAATGTAAATCGAGAAATATATATTGTATGAAATATTTAACAAAGCATTATATATATGTGTGTTTGAAAAAAATAACAATTGTAGAAAAGACTAAAATTTTGGCTTTTTTGACTTTTGACCAATTATGATCCCAAAAAGAATATGAATAAAATCATAAATAGTAACTGAGTAACATCAAATAGTCAAAAATTACATTTATGCACAATTATAAAGTTTTGCATGTCACTAAAGGTTTCTTCTTACGTCATTGATAGGTTTTATACATTTTTTAAAAATAGTGATTTTATATATACGATTCATATACTTAATGATATATATATATATATTTATACAGAAACCCATAAATATTATATATATCTTATGTTTTTTTACCATTATATTATTCAGTATTTTATATTTACTATTAATTTGATATAGTATTTGACCGCCCTTATTATAAAGTTTGAATATACAGTATGTCTAATTTAATTATAAAAATATTCGGATATAACTAACGATAATTAAAAATAATATGAGAGAGGTACTTGTATATAGAATCAGTCCAAAAACTAATTTTAATTTATAATATATATATTTTTTAAAAATAAAATTGCTGAGTACTGTAGCATCAAATAACACAACCACTAGTGCTTGACAAGAAATATTCATATAACAACCATTGCAATGTCCATTCATATAATTAATTTTATTTAATTATTATTTCATTTTCATTATTGCCAACTCAGTGTTATTAATGTATATAAAACAAAGATGCATGTATTATATTTTGATATTGACCTATATATATACATACATTATACATACCTATTATGTATATATATTTCACAGATTCTATTTTCTGTAATTGGGGGAAATTAATTAATATTATACGAGTCAACATATAATTTAAATGAAATTATTGAAATCTTAAAATAATAATTTATTCTTCTGTATTATAATTAGCAATTTGCAATACTTTTTCCAAATAGAAAAAAATATATTATCTTTATAAAAGTAGGATTATAGAAAAATGTGAGGATGATAACATTCTATATTAAGTAAAATAAGCTAAACGAATTAATTTATTTTGATTACTATTTTTAATTGGTCTGTCTATAAATGGAAAGTTGTTGCCAACAACTGTTATAAGTTGTAACATAATCTTATCATTTACAATTGAATTATTGCGATTTATATATTAACAAATATTTATTCTACTGTATATATATATATATATATGTGTGTGTATTTCAAATTTTTATAATATTAAACACATATTAACTAATATATGTATCATTGAAATGCTATCATAGTTTCGTAAATTTAATATTAAATAAAAACTTAGAAAACAAACAAAATTACGAAAAGAAAGATCATGAGACATATTTGCAGATAAATATATGCACATATATACTCAAAATTAGGTGGACACGAAATATAACCAAAAAACTTTTATTTCAATATAATAATTTATTTTATTTATGATCTTTCATTTGATTTTTTTTATATGATTTATACATGTTAAAATATTATAAGCAATCATTTCTATTTTTTTTTAAATAAACTTTGTCGATAATCATTATTTAAAAAATGTTTAGACAAAAAACAAACACTTGCTAATATATAAACATTTTAAATTTAACGCACCAAATGTAGTATGAAAATAGAGCTATAAATTTGGACTAAACAAGAAAATCAATAGTAATTAAATATTAATTAATTCAGAAATGAATCCAGCAAACCTACTAATAATATCTAAGAATATATGATTATCTTAAACAAATATCTCAACTAGACACACTAAAATGGAAATATAATGTCCAAATAAAGAGAGCATATATATATAACACTTTCTTTAACAAAGACGTTTTAGACATAATTATAATTAATAATAATAATATTTAAAACATTACTAAATCAAAGTAGCACTAACACAAAATCTTTTTAACAATTCAATAATTGAGAGCATTCTTGAAATGACAAACGACAAAAAGGGTTTTTCAAAAGAATTTCTTCTTTTTAAAGTAATCTTTTTTTAATTTATTTATACGTATTCGACCTTATTTTATTTTATTTTTTTACTGTTGCCTAGATTTTATCATTTATATGATCACAATATCTTCTTCATTAATATACCTTTTTTATTTTTTGTTTTCTCGTATAATTATAATATTAATTTTTTTCTTTCTTTGAGGTCATAATTATAAGAGATTTTTTAGTTGAATATTATACGAGAAATAATTTTATATTTTA
>KE152400.1:298279-311187 GCA_000411095.1 Aethionema arabicum | reverse complement strand
TTAAATGATAGAAGATTATATATATATATATATATATATATATATACCAAAAAAAAAATGTGTATATATAGATATTGATTTGCCTCCATGAAAATTAAGTCTCGATTTAACACCTCTTAAATAAAGTTTATTTACATATATGTTGTTGATATTTTATAAAATTAAATTTGATTTAATTTTAAATTAGTCAATATTTGTGTTTTAAATTATTATTTTTTTGTTGAAATTGCAAAGACAATAATGCATTTCATTGTCATGACTTGTAAGATCTTGTTGGAACTCGTACGTCTCTTAAATATTTTCATGTGGTTACCACAATTATTTACATATGTGGACTCCAAATTAACATCAATTCATTATAATAGATCATATATAATATCAGTGTATTAATTTTATGGAGATATTTGTTTAGCTTTAATAGTTTATCAAAAATGGTATGTAAAGATACAATAAGCATTTTTTTTTCAACTGATACAATAAGCATTTAATTGTAAAGGAAATCGCCACATGATCCATCATTAATTTCATATTAATTATTCCTGTTAATTTTAAGGAAAATATAATTTTTGTAAAGAAAATATTTATCTATATACATTATAACAGTGAATTTGTTTTTTTTAATCATACCTTAAAAGTTTGATATTATATTAGCTTAAAATAACAAGAAAATTAAATTATGTTAGATTTAATTACTAAATTATTATAAATGCGTAAATCTACCAATTTCTTCAATGTTCATTTCATCAACGGCTTCTGACCTAACTCTTGCTCAACTACCAAATCTTCACCGTCCAATTTCACTGATATTACGAAAAGGTAATATTTCGTTAGTTGAACAACCAATAAAAATATGACACGTGTGCAGTCGCACGATTCGACCATTGCATGTGATTAAAACCTCCATGTGTCGACTTTTGGGCTCATTGAAGAAATCACCCTATAAATAGTTCCCCACCAAAAAAAATTCTGACATTTTCTCTCTACACGTTTTCGTTTTAATTTTTCCTCCGATTACTCAATTTTTGTTTTCCGGCGATGGCGTCAACGACGGCGGAAATGGAACAGCTAACATCAGGCGCGAGTAACCGGATAATCCCGATCTTGAAAACGCTTAGGAGATGCCTAATTTTCATCCTCTCTTTTCTCCTTTCTCTTCTTCTTATTCTCCGTCCCCGTCGCCGCGTCTCGCCGTTACAATCGACGGAGGAGGGTGCGCCAGAACTACCTAGGTCTCCCTCTAGGAGATGGAAGAGGAAAATGGCCTGGAAAATTGAGGAGGAAGATACGGCTAGGCGGCGCTCGTTAGCAGAAGTCGTTGAAATGGGATTTGCCGCCGGAGACGGTGAAATTCCTTGTCGATGGAGCAATTCGTTGTTCTATGGACGGCGTGGTAACGCTCTCTTTTCTAGGTCGTGGTTGCCTCTTTACGGTGAACTCAAGTAAGAATCAGATTTCAGAGTAATTCCCAATTTGCATGAGTTGCTTGCACGATTTGTATTCTTATCCTAATCATATCGTTGATTCTTATTCTCAATTTCGTAATGATTTCAACTTCTAATTTTGATTTATCTCTATATCCAGGGGGATTTTGATTATTATCCATGGATTGAATGAACACAGGTGAGAATTTCAATCTTTTTCTTCCCAATTGATGATTTCTGTTCATCAATGGAACCTTCAATTTTGTGATTATTGTCATTTTCAGTGGAAGATATTCTCAATTTGCGAAGCAACTAACCTCGAGTAACTTAGGTGTATACGCTATGGACTGGATTGGTATGAATCACCAGCTTAACTTTGTTCCTTTTGTTTTCATCTTGTTCTGAAAACTGTGATCTGAACAGGTCGCCATATGTTTCGTCCATAACGTGTAGGTCATGGTGGGAGCGATGGTTTACATGGCTACGTTCCTTCTCTTGATTATGTTGTTTCTGATACGGCAAGTAACATCTCACAACATTATCTTCTCTTCGTTGTTTCTACTTTAAGAGATGAAATTAGAGTCTTGTTCCATGGATTACATCGAGTTCTTAGGTGATAGTGTCTTGATTTATAATGTACAGGAAGCTTTCTTGGAAAAGATTCGATCTGAGCACCCTGGCGTCCCGTGTTTCCTCTTTGGTCACTCTACTGGTGGAGCTGTGGTCTTGAAGGTAACTTAGTAACAGCTTTCTCCAAGACTTTTAACAGGTTTTGTTGTTGTTCATTGTGTCCTGATTCATGATCTATCATCTTATAGGCAGCTTCATATCCCTCTATTGAAGAAACGCTAGCCGGTATTATCCTAACATCTCCTGCACTTCGTGTCAAGCCTGCACATCCCATTGTTGGGGTAAGTCTTCCTCCTATATAATCTTGAAGCTAGATGCTTCCTTTCATGGCGAAAGTACTGAATCTCTTAATGTTGTTAGTATCTAGTAAGTAGTTATATACTTCTTTGTGTTGTATTGTAGGCTGTAGCACCGATCTTTTCAATGGTAGCTCCCAGATTTCAATTCAAAGGAGCAAACAAGAGAGGCATTCCAGTGTCAAGAGACCCTGCAGCACTCTTAGCCAAATACTCTGATCCTTTAGTCTACACCGGTCCAATAAGAGTCCGAACCGGCCATGAAATTCTCCGCATAACAGCTTACTTAACCCGAAACTTCAAATCCGTCACTGTCCCCTTCTTTGTCCTCCATGGTACAGCAGACAAAGTAACTGATCCATTAGCTTCACAAGACTTATACAACCAAGCACCATCTATGTTCAAAGACATCAAACTCTATGACGGTTTCTTACACGACCTTTTGTTCGAACCGGAGCGCGAAGAAATCGCTCAGGACATCATAGACTGGATGCTGAAACGGCTAGATGACGTCAACGGTTCATCGACCGTTGGGTTCTGGTGAAGATCAGAACGAAACTTGAGAGGTGTTGTTGTTGTGTAGGTAGCTAAGCTTTGTAGTGAAAATGCAATGGTGTTAGATATACATTACTTTATCTATGTGTGTTTATCTATTCATTTGTTTTTCATTACTTTTGAAATGTATTTATGGTTACTATTGAGTAACCAAAACTCTTGTGTATTTTGGTAAACCGAGTTTAATCTTGGTATGGCCCATTGGGCCTGTTTTGCAAAGGTTTAATGGCCCATTGGGCTTGTAGTTATATTAAGAACAACTAAGGTTTCCTTTGATGTAATTGTTTCACTTTTTAATGTGAACGTAGTGGTTATATTTACAAAATTTGACATTTAAACAAATTCGTTTTGTTGAAATTTTTTGTCAACGTAAGTTTTATTATTTTGTTGATTTAAACACATAATAAAAGAGTCAAATGTATAAAATTTAGTTTTCACAACATAGAAAAATAGAGAATTAGTGGGTCAAAAAATGAAAGAGAAAAAGTAAACCTTTGAAAATTTAGTAAGAGTTGGTGAAAGTAGAAAGTCAAAGGGTTTCCTTCTTTGTTCTAGAATCAGGAGATTTTTTTTTCTTTTATTGATTTAATTATTTCTTAGATGTATATATGTTGGTCCATATTGGTCTCCTTTTGTATGAACTCAAGAAAAATATATAGGTTGAACACGAATTGAAAAAGTAAAACGTATATTACTTCTTATTTGATTTTAAAAAATATTATAAAGCTAATTTATGATTTATGATTTATGATTTATGATTTATTATCATATTGTATTTTTCTAACATATATTTTGGGACTATGACAGTTATATCAATCAATATTAAATTAAAAGTATTAAATTGACAACATATTCTCCATGGATATTACTCTATTTAAACAATTTCAATATCATATCGGGTTTTATGTATTTTCTAATTCAAAGAGAAATGATATTTAATTTAATTATATAGTATTAACAGATGTTGAAACGAATCTAGATTCAATCAAAACTTAACTAGTCAGAAAATTATATTGATTAATTAATTGATGCACTATCCTTGATCAACTAATAATACTTAAAAACAATATTATTCGGTGGGATTTTATTTTATTTTAATAATTTATTATTTATGACTTTTTGATTAAATAATGTATAATATATATTTAGTTTGGGTCCAAAATGGCTGCCATGATCGTCTACACAATTTCGCAGCCTCTAATATTGTTTTTCTATTCACTATAATAGTATATAATATATGTATTTGATAAATAAAAGTATTAACTAATTATTCCAAAAACGTTATTATCACATTTACTTTATAAAAGGTCCTTACGCAATTAATTATTGTTTATGCCCATTATAAAAACATATCATTTTCTTTATAAGGTTTGTTAAATTCAAACTTGTGTTATGTCACTTCTTATGAATTTTCAACTAGGGATATTTATTATGTCATATATGTATATAGTATATACATAGATATTTTTAAATCTTGTGTATTTAAATTAGAAATAACATGAAAAAATGATTCTATTAGTACAACCAACACATTATTATATTTAACCTTGTTTTTCTCATACTAAATGTATTTTATTTATCGGTATATGTTTTTAAATTATAAAACCAAAAACGTGATTAATATAATTTCCGAAATTTAATATTATAAGCTCTAATTATGTTACAAAAAATTAAAATAATTTTTATGAGAATTGTACAGATTCTCCGGGAATATTTTGTACAAATATATATAAACAACAATATTGGTGGAATAATTAGAGAAAAAAAAGACAAACTTATATATATGAAAAAAAGAAATTGTGACAAAAAAATATATGAAAAAAAGAAATAATAAAATAAAGGTCAAGAAACGGATAACAACTAAATATGTAATGGATGAAATGTGGGGGACCCTACACGTTCTTCTCATTTTGAAAATGGAGGAAATTTTAGACCTTTAGAGTTTTGATCAAATGGGTCTTTGTCTTATGCCTATATAAGCAACTATCGTCTTCTTCATTTCACTCATCAAATATCTTCGGACTCTAATTTCACCAAACAAGATCAATTTTACCTTAAAGCTTGCTCCTTTTCATCATTTCGTTTCTGGGATTTCTGTGATTTTAGTTCAGAAGATAGATATGGGAAATACTCCAGCTGATTTACCCGGCGGCGAGGATGTAGCAGACAACAGATCTGGCGTCGGAGGTGGGATTTCTGATGTTTACGGCGAAGATCTTGCCACGTTGGATCAGATGGTTACCCCTTGGGTTACCTCTGTTGCTAGGTCAGTCAAAGATTAGATCTTTATCTTGTTTTTGTCTTTTATGGTTAGTTTGATTATGTTTAAGATTCGTTTGATTAGGGTTCTTGTTGTTTCTATCGAATTTAAGCTAAGTAAAGTAAGTTGCTTTAGAGTAAATTTGATGTGTTCTTTACTTACCAAACACGAAATTACTCAATTTTTGACTTGTTGATGAAGAAAGATTTTGAAACTTTTCTTGAATTTGCGAAATTTCAGTGGCTACTCTTTGATGCGTGATCCACGATACAACAAGGGATTAGCTTTCACTGATAAAGAAAGAGATGCACATTACTTAACCGGTCTTCTTCCTCCGGTTATCTTAACTCAAGATGTTCAGGTAATTCGAGATTCCCTGAACATGATTTAGATTTAGATTTGAGACCCATTTGGATGATTCTTGATTTGAGTTTTGTGTTAAATGTCTTATAGGAGAGGAAGTTAATGCAAAATCTTCGTCAGTACACTGTTCCTCTTCAACGTTACAGTGCTCTAATGGATCTTCAGGTGATTTTTCTTTAAATTCTTAGTAAATCCATCAGTGTTTGGATCTGTTCTGTATAGTTTTGGTTAGAATTTGTCTGAGATATGTTCTTATGATATCTGAATGTTTCAGGAAAGGAATGAGAGGTTGTTTTATAAGCTTTTGATTGATAACGTTGAGGAGTTACTTCCAGTTGTGTACACACCAACAGTTGGTGAAGCTTGTCAGAAATACGGAAGTATTTTCAGGAAGCCACAAGGTCTTTACATCAGCTTGAAAGAAAAGTGTGTTTTCCTCTTCAATCTCTGTTTTAATTCAATCTCTTTTACTCTTTTGTTTCTTTGATGTGTACTAAATGAATGTAAATACTTGCTCTTGGTGTTGTTTAGAGGCAAGATTCTTGAAGTCTTGAAGAATTGGCCTCAAAGAGGGATTCAAGTTATTGTTGTTACTGATGGTGAGCGAATTCTCGGTCTCGGAGATCTCGGTTGCCAGGGAATGGGAATTCCAGTGGGGAAACTTTCTCTTTACACAGCTTTAGGAGGAATTCGTCCATCTGCTGTAAGTTTTTGTGCATAATCTGTGAACATTTTGCCTAGAAATTGGCTAATATTACTTGATTATTGACGAATTCTCTGACCCGAAAATGCTAAATCTGATTTTGAATGCAGTGTCTTCCAATCACCATTGATGTGGGTACTAACAATGAGAAGTTGTTAAATGATGAGTTTTACATTGGTCTTAAACAAAAAAGAGCAACAGGACAGGTTTAGTAATCTCTTTTCTGTTTTTGTTTTTCTCTTCTTGTGGTTCATAAAATGATTTTTCAGAAACTGAGAAGTGTATTTGCTTTTGTGATTCAGGAATACGCAGAGTTTCTGCACGAGTTCATGTGCGCTGTTAAGCAAAACTATGGAGAGAAAGTCTTGGTTCAGGTGAGCCATATGATCAATACCACTAAGAACTATGCTTGTTGTTAGATTTGTTCATATGTTTTGGTCTCAAAGATGTAACATTACTTATACTCTTGTTTTTTCAGTTTGAAGATTTTGCAAACCACAATGCTTTTGAGCTTTTGTCTAAGTACAGTTCCAGTCATCTTGTATTCAATGATGATATCCAAGTAAGATAAAGATTGATCTTTTATCTTAACATTTTTTGGTGAGTTTTCGATGAGCTGACATCATCAAGAACTTGCTTTGTTTGTTGAATTGCAGGGTACTGCATCTGTGGTGCTTGCTGGTCTTATTGCAGCTCAGAAAGTGCTTAACAAAAGCCTCGCTGATCATACCTTCTTGTTCTTGGGTGCCGGAGAGGCTGGAACCGGTATTGCTGAGCTAATTGCTCTTAAGATTTCAAAAGAAGTAAGTCAATCTCTGATTTTGTTTCCTTTTTTCTGGTTAAGAGTATGTGATTGATTATTAATCTTGACTGTTTTATAGACTGGAAAACCCATTACTGAAACCAGGAAGAAGATTTGGCTTGTGGACTCCAAGGTATTGTTCAGTCTCATTACTTCGTTTGCTTAAACCTGTCTTGTTTTGTTACTGATTCCTGTTTTATTTTGCAGGGACTGATAGTTAGCACACGAAAAGAATCACTTCAGCACTTTAAGCAGCCATGGGCACATGAACATGAACCCATCAAGGATCTCATTGGTGCTGTTAATGTATGCAAATAACTCATCTTTAAATCACTCAACGAGCACATATTGTTAGATGTTTAATTCTCCTCTTTTTCTAAACAGGCAATCAAGCCAACTGTTCTTATTGGAACCTCTGGTGTTGGTAAGACCTTCACTAAGGAAGTTGTTGAAGCCATGGCTACCTTCAACGAGGTTTACTTCTTTACCTTTATCTGTTCTTCTTTCTCATAAAACTATGTAATATCTGCTCTTATACTGATCTTGCTCTTGCTCTTGCCTTATATAGAAACCATTGATTCTTGCTCTCTCAAACCCAACTTCTCAAGCTGAGTGTACCGCAGAAGAAGCTTACACATGGACTAAGGGTCGTGCAATCTTTGGTAGTGGAAGCCCTTTTGATCCTGTTGAGTACAATGGCAAAACTTTCTTGCCTGGACAGGTTCGTATTCGTTACTCACTTCCTTAACTGCTTCAATTTTCTTGTTACAATCTTGAGGTGCTTACATTATACAACACATTTCAGGCAAATAACTGTTATATCTTCCCTGGTCTTGGTCTTGGTTTGATCATGTCTGGTGCAATTCGTGTCCGTGACGACATGTTACTCGCAGCTTGTAAGTATACAACCATTTCCTCTTTACAATAAACCATTATATGTTGAGAGATTTGGTTTAAAATTTGCTGAAAAAGCACTCAAAGTTGTTACTTTTGTCTCTAAACAGCTGAGGCATTAGCAGCACAAGTTTCAGAAGAGAACTTTGCAAAAGGACTGATCTACCCTCCATTCTCTAACATTAGAAAGATCTCAGCTAACATTGCAGCCAGTGTTGCTGCTAAAACCTATGAACTTGGTTAGTCTATTTAAACTTATGTTTCCCTTTGATTAATCTGTCTTAGACAAAACTCTCAATTTCTTTGTTGAATTTGTGGTACAGGACTGGCTTCAAACCTGCCACGGCCTAAGGATTTGGTGAAGTTTGCAGAAAGTTGTATGTATAGTCCAGTCTACAGAAACTACCGTTAAGAACAAAACCTGCAGATTCTATCTATACTTTTTGTTCTGCAGTGTTTTTGAGGCTTGTTTTAAGTGTTATTTTGTTGTTTGTTTCTATTTATTTTTAATTTAATCATGTTTGAGAACTACTCTTTTGTATCTTTGTTTCTTGTTTGATGAATAAAAATCTTTAATTTATGTGAAATTCGACCGTTTTATATAAGCAATTTAGTCAATTATAATTTTGGATATTAATGGATCAAAATGTAGGAGTTCAATTATAATTACTTGACACATAAAAAAAAATCAGTGGATGTAATATTTACAAAATATAATATTTGGGTGAAAGTGAAAAAATAAAAATAGTTGAGGGCTAATGATTAAAAATAAAAAAACAGTGGATGTAATGTGTACGAAATATAATATTGTGGTGAAATTGGAAAAAGAGAAAAAGTTTAGGGGCTAATGGTTAATAATAGAAAGAATAAAACGCTCTCTAACCGCGTAATCTTTTATTTTCTGGAACAAGCGAGAAACTGAGATTTCGTTTCCTTTATTATCGTTTGATCTTCTCTCCGTCGATCTCTCTTCACGAAAATCTATCTCCCACCGATCAGATTCTGGTTAGCTTTCGATCCTGGTATGTTGATTCAGAATCTTCGCTTTTCTGGAAAATTTGATTAGGGTTCAGATCAGAGGCGGCGCGAAAAATGTTTTCGCGTGGAAACAACGCGTGAATTGAACTTGAATCGTTCATTGACTGCTTTTTGATTGCTAGTAGCTATTAGGTTATTCTATAGTTGTAGAGCTTAATTGGTTTAATCTGCTCTGTGATTTGTTTGTTGGTTTTATTGCGACTTGTATTGTAAACCTAGGTTTTTGCTTTTGAATTAGATTATCTCGTCGTGGGTATGTTTCCGTGCCGACATGTCAATGAAGAATTGAAATGAATGATTAATTTTACGTAACTCGAGCTGATATCTGATAATCAATGGTTGTTTAATCGGCTCTGGTTACCTCAATCTATGTATGTAATGCTTGATTTGCTTGGAATATGTTCCGTTGATTGCGCAAGAGAGGGAATCATAGTTTTAGGTGTATTATGGCCTGAACTATGAAGAAAAGGATCTTTGGTTTATCTTACAATGATTTTACTTCTGAAGATTAGAGTCTTTGGAATGCGTTTACATGATCATTTGTATGATCAATCAGTGCTGACATGATTAATTGATCAGAATACACAGCGAAGAATAATTGAGGCTTGTGAAGCAGAAGAGAATAAGGAAGCACTTAATCTATTGAATTGCAGTCATGGCGCTAAACCCTCAATTGCTACCCAATGGAATGCCTGTTCTCTTTGTTAATGAAATGTTTGTTCTACTCAGAGATGGTGTTGAGTTTGAAGTTGACAAGATCCCTGGGTTCGGTCTCTTCCCTTTCTCGTTTGTTTATGAGTTGCTTTAGCGTTTCCTTTGATTTTGGATTTTCTTTATTAGCAGCCTTTTTGTTTTAATTGATTTGGATCTCTTCATCTATCATTTGGACCAAAAATCATTCTTGTACATAGTAGAAGTCCCACAAGTGAACAGATATGTGAGCTACGGGTGTGATTAAACACTTTCCTGATGTTGATCTCTTTTGATCCAGAGGGCATGGAGGTAATGTTAAGGCCAAGGGAGTGGTATACTTATCCAATATACGGTTGGTCTTTGTTGCAAGCAAGCCTGTTGAGAACTTTGTTGCCTTTGACATGCCCCTGGTACTTCAAACTATCATATACTTTTCTCTTATTCAGTTAACATCATCTTCGACTCAATATCGCTAAGAAACTTCCAGCTACATACATGAGCATGATGAGTATAATACAGTGCCATTTCAATTATGCGGATCTCAATATTTGCTCTAGCAATTTTCATACACTAAATGTTATTCTACTTTGCAGCTTTACATCCACGGCGAGAAATTCAATCAACCAATATTTCACTGCAACAATATTTCTGGACAAGTGGAGCCTGTAAGTACAAAACTTAACAAGACTTTCTTTTTCCGAAGTCACGAAACATATTTACTTACCCCAAATCTTGCAGGTGGTCCCGGAGAACGAGCACAGAGCTCTGTATTCCACACACAGTTTCAAGATCCTCTTTAAAGAAGGTGGTTGCGGAACCTTTGTTCCTCTCTTCTTGAACCTCATCTCATCCGTGCGACAATACAATCGACAAATTCAACAAGACGCAGCAGCCGCAGCAGCAGCTCCTCGTGTAGATCCTCTTCAAGCCGCGCAAACTCCTGTAGATGAAATGATGAGACATGCGTAAGTAGTTCCTTTGAATCTAACTGAACTATACTAAACAATGTTTTTGCTGTATTAGCTAGATCTCTTAAAACCGTGACTGGTCTGTGTTGTTGCAGGTACGTGGACCCGAATGATCCGACAAAGATATATCTGCAGCAACCGTCGGGAGAATCTCAGCTGCGGCGGCGAGTATACCATCCCAGTGCACCTGAACAATCGACGTAACTTTGGTTTGGCAGATTTTACCCACCAAAGTAGAAGTACAAGTGTGGCTATATAATAGCAACAGATTGTTACTTTGTTCATGGGTGTGTTTTCGAACTTTAAAGTAAATTACTTGTGTAACGAAAGAAATAAGAGTTTGTATGGTGTGGGAGGGTGTATCTATTGAAATTGGGTTTTTAATAATTAACGTTTGGTATATCTTTGTAGTTTACTAGGATTTTACCCTGCGGTATTTGTGATTTTTATTATGCGTGATATTATTACTTACTATCTATATATGTATGAAAATGAACAAAGACAGACTAAAATGACTGTTGTTTAACATACTACAATTTTATTTTGATCTCTCTCATGCCTTCATCTCCCATGAGTTGTATTGTTTTCAAATTTTCAAAGTTTATAAGTTATAAACCATGATTTTGTATTTTTGTTTTCAAATATTGGTTAATTTTAAAACTGTGGGTTATATAACCCATGATTTTGTATTTTTTGTCAAAAAAATGGTTAATTTTAATACTTTGCGAGTTATTAACCTATAATTTTCTATTGGTTTCAAATCTTGGTTAATTTTAAAATTTCGAAGTTATAACTAATGGTTTTGTATTTTTTTCAAAAATTGATTTTAAAATGTGTGTTATAACACATGATTTTATATTTCTTTTTACAATTAGTCAATATTAAAATTTGTAGGTTATAATTCATAATTTTTTAATTTTTATTGAATTAGTTCATTTTAAAACTTGTAGGTTATAACCCATGATTTAAAAAAAAAATCAAATATTGATTCATTTTAAAATTGTGTAGGTAACCCATTATTTTGTATTTTTTCAAAAAATTGGTTAATTTTAATACTTTGTGAGTTATAAACCATAATTTTCTATTGGTTTCAAATCTTGGTTAATTTTTAAAAATGTTGTGGGTTTTATAACATATGCTTATGTATTTTTTTGAAAACATAAGTTATTTTGAAATTTTTGGGGTTACATAACTAATGATAATGCATTTTCTGAAAATCAGGTTATTTTGTAAATTGTGTGACAATTTTAAAAATTAAATGGGTAATTATATAATTTTTTGAAAAGCGAGTTATTTTCAAAAGAAATTTGGGTAGTTATGTATTATTAATAATACATGATTATGTAATATATTGGAAACATTGGTGCATTGTAATATTTGTGGATTAACCTATGACTATGTAGTTTGTTGAAAATTTGGTTCTTTGGAAATATTATAAGTTATAATCCATAAGAGGTATTTTTTTAAAAATATATTAGAAAAGTTTGTGTAAATATATAGTTCCTCGACTATATGGGTTTTTTTTTAAAGTTAATTTGAAAAATATGTGGATTATAACCCATAAATTTTGGTTGTTTGGTTGTTTTGGAAAAAATGCAGATAATAAAACCAAAGCAGAAAGCAAACAATCAAAAAAAGCAAAAGATAAACAATAAGAGAACAAAACAAACTTCAAACAAAAAACGGAGAAGAAGAAGAAATAACTCACAAGCAGAAAGCAAAAAGAAAACACACCAAGAGGGCAAACAAACAATACAAAAAGCAGCATAGAAACACAAAAAAGAGAAGAAAGCGATGGAGCAGAGAAGAAAAATAAGCAAATAAGAAACATACCAAAGCGGAAAGCAAACAATCAAAAAAGCAGCAGAAAAACAAAGAAGATGAAAACTAAAAAACACCAAAGAGAAAGAAGAAGCAGAGAACAAAACAAACTTCAAAAAAAAACAGAGAACAGAGAACCAAGCAATGGAGCAAAGAAGAAAAACAAGCAAATAAGAAACACACCAAAGCAGAAAGCAAACAATCAAAAAAGCAGCAGAGAAACAAAGAAGCTGAGAACGAATAGACACCAAAGAGAAACAAGAAGCAGAGAAAAAACAAACTTCAAACAAAAAATAGAGAACAGAGAAGCAAAGAATGGAGCAAAGAAGAAATAACCCACAAGCAAAAAGCACAAAGAAGCAGAGAAACAAAGCAAAGACAAAATAGGAAGCACAAAACAAGCAAAGAAAGAGGGCAATAACACAAAGAAGCAGAGAAACAAAGCAAAGACAAGCAAATAGGAA
>KE152400.1:282233-292774 GCA_000411095.1 Aethionema arabicum | reverse complement strand
AAATAAAATATTAGCCCCGCGTAAAACGCGGGAACATATCTAGTTTATATTATGTTGGACCCTTGTGGTATGGGTATTTACATCTGGATCCTTGTATTGGTGTGTTTATTTATTATATCGTTAGTGTGTTTACTCAATGATGAAATATAACCTCCAAAATTATTTTCTTTACAAGAAATCCTCTTAATTTACAAGTATTTTTCAAAAAAATATCGCTTTATTTGTGGCTTTTTTTTGTTATATGTATCAAATGTTAACTAAAAAAAATTATAATTGTAACAAATTTTCTTCAAATATAATAAAATTGTTAACGATCTATCATTTTCTTACTTTGATAAATTTTCAACAAAAAAAAACGTTATAGTGAATTATAGTCCACAATTTTTCTATTTTGATAAATTTCTGAATAAATAATATAATAGTTAATTATAAAAGAAAAATTTAATTTCAACAAATTTTCTCCAAAATATAATTTAATTTAATTGTTAACTATAGTATACCATTTTTTTACTTTGATGAAATTTTCTATAAAAAAAATATAATAATAAACTATGTTTGTCAATCACGTATTTTACAATTTTTCTTTTTTTTGTCATATTAAATTTTCTTTATACCGAATAATTTTGTTGTTATTAAATCGATTTTGTAAATTATATAAGAAAAAAGTGAAATCTGTATAACTTTTTTTTGTAAAACTATTTATTAGTCTTTCCTCTCTCTCTTGGCTTCAGCCCCTCTTCTGGTTCTAGGTTTTCTCAAGGTATGGTTTTTGCGCCACCTCTGCCTCTCTCTCTTCATATCACAACACAAGTCTTCTATTTTTCTCTATTTTTTATTTATCTTCGTCTCTTCTCCATGCGATTCTTAGTAATCGAGTCAAAATCTTATGATTCGTAGATCCTTCATCTGTAGTTTGAGTTTCCAGTCTTTGTTTCGCGGCGATTTGACCATCTCTTTGTAATCGGATGCTAGTATTAACCTCATTCATTACCAGTAACTTCTAGGGTTCTAGGTTTCGATATAGGTTGTAACTTCGAAGCTCAAATTTGCCTAATCTATTGTTGATTTTTGTAATTCCGCGTCTACGTTTTGAAACTTTTGATTTTCTTTACGGTTTCTTTGATCTCGTGATTCTTGATTTTTTTTCTCTCTTAAGGTATCAGATGATTCGATTGCACTGTGTCTCTGACCTTCTTCTGATTGATGATATATTAGCTAAATCCTGTTTCATGTGTTTGCTTACTTTCAGGTTGAGTATATATATATACTCCTTTGGGTTTGTTTTGCAGCAGGCTAAGGTAAATTGAAGGCTAATATATAGTGATGGGAACTCCAGAGACATCTCGAGAGCCATGTCCAGATCGTATCCTTGATGATGTTGGTGGTGCATTTGGTATGGGTGCAGTTGGAGGTGCTGCTTTTCATTTCTTAAAAGGAACATACAATTCTCCAAAAGGTACTCGTTTCATGGGAGGAGCACAAGCAGTGAGCATGAATGCTCCTCGTGTTGGTGGTAGTTTTGCTGTATGGGGAGGTTTATTCTCAACATTTGACTGCACAATGGTGTATGTAAGACAGAAGGAGGATCCATGGAACTCAATCATGGCAGGTGCTGCTACTGGAGGGTTTCTTTCAATGAGACAAGGGCTTGGTGCAGCTTCAAGATCAGCAGTTTTTGGTGGAGTTTTACTTGCTTTGATTGAAGGTGCTGGTATAATGTTGAACAAGATGCTAAGTCAGCCTCAAAATATGCCTATGATGGAGGACCCTGTGGCCAATATGCCAAATATGCAGAATATGCAGAGAGTGCCTGGAATGCAGATGCCAAATCAAGCACCTATGATGCCAGATCATGACACATCATCATCATCATCTTCATGGCTTGGAGGGCTTTTTGGTAAGAAAAATGAAGAGGTGCAAACAAGCAGTGGGAGTAAAACAGAGGTATTAGAGAGCTTTGATGCTCCTCCGGTTCCATCATTTGAGTACAAGTAAGCTGTTTCTTCTGCCTTTATAAGCTTTAGTGGCTCCAAATCAGTTCCATTTTGTCATTATCTTCTGTTTCATGGAAGAAGCACTTCTCTCTCCTCTCTCTCTCTCTCTCTCTCTCTCTTCTTTTAAAGTTGTCTGTTCAATCTTTAACTATTATACATAAAAAGGAAGATCTTAGAGACACATTCTGATGTGGCTGCAATCTCCATTACTTCTCTATATTGATTATGATTTGTGTAATTAAAATCTGCTTAACTACAATTCTTAGTTTCATATTAAGCATCCAATCTCTTCATTTTGTGTGTTTCTTCTCCTCCCTTTAGAATTTTTATAGCAAAACCATGTGAGAATCTTGTGTGCAAAAGCAATTCACAGCTAAGGTCAAGCCAAGTAAATAGACAATTATTACATTTGTTTTTCACTTGTTAATATACAAAAGCTTTTTAGCCTTAGTTTGGGATAATAATTTGGGGCAAAACCAAAACCATAAGTCCAAAAGCAAGACACAAGTGGGAACACTTCAGACATAAATGAAATGATGATTACAGGTTTTGTCTCTAATTACATCCATCAATTTTTAACATAACTTGTTTTCTATTTTTCTTTTTTTCTTTTTTTGCACTTAACAATCAAGAGTTTCTTCCCTTTTGTATCCTAAAACTATTCACCTAAAGAGTCAATAGAATTACAAAAGAAGAGAAGAAGAAGCAAGCAAACAAACCAGGGACAAAAACAAAGTGATGACACCATTCCATTGTACTGAGAAAATTACCTCACAAGACCGACTTTGTTACGACTGCCAAAATAACTCGTAGTCTTTACTATACAATGACCGGTCTTGTATTTCCAGGTTTGCCACGTGTCGATTTATAAGCTGCGATTGCATAATCTTACACACCACCAGTGCTGCTGGGAAAATCCACCATTCACTTTCACCCCTGCGTACATCACAACCCAATAAGACATAACATAAGATTGCTTGGCCAGAGTTGGTACTTTTTACCGGATTTTTTAAATCAAAATTAAACTTAAAAACACAAAACTCACAACATTTATCCCAAAAAACAAATTTGCATTAATTATACTATAATTTCGAATTTAAATTGGAGATAAGAAAACTTGGTTTTTAAGGTTGAAGGTTTAAAAACTCAATTATCAAAGTATAGGGTTTAAAAAACCATTTTGAAAGTTGAGGGTTTTTATTACCAAAGAAAAATAGTTTAGAGTCTAAAATTACCATAATCCCTTTCAAGTATGTACTTGAGTGGTAGTAAACTCACATGTTTATATTCCAGGGTTGAAATGGGGTTTTCTTGCTAGCCGATGATTCACTGTTATAATGAACATATCCGCAGAGAAAAGCAACAAACTGTCACAAAACCAAAACTCGTCATAAAAACGTGAGGCATAATGAGATATAATTGCTGTTTCAATCCTCATGTTATGTGAAGAAGCTAAAATGCATTTTTCGACGAAATGAGCCAACAAAAACAACAAAAATACTTATACGTGACGAACATAACTTACCACATTGACCAAGGAATTGAAGTTCCACAATGCGTAAACACGTGCTAAGCCAGCAGAGCGTCTTGGACCATGACTGAACAAGGCATTGATACCAGCGGGGAATGGCAGAAGCAAGCCGAGAGGTAATATAAACAGAGACAAAATTACATCCAGCAAAGAAATTGAATACAGCTGGAGCAGTGTGAGCAAGACTAGACTAAAATCTCCTAGAAGTAACATCGAGATAACTAAGCCAACCATGTCCTGCAATATCACATAAACAAAGGAACAGACGATTGATGAAGTTCTTGTAAAGTTAAAACAGCACAACATAAAAGGAGATATTCATGCCATAAGGATCGGTACCTGGTGTCCGACAGGTTTAGTATTGTGAACTAAAAAGGAGAGAAGAAAAAATATATCTCTCTTCTCTTTTAGACTCGGTAGGGTATCAAGGTCGATTATTCCTCCATAGTTCTTTCTTCGTATTGTAAATTCCTCTGAGTTTCTGTGGCTTTGGTTGAAGAGCAAATTCTCTCTTGAATGTGCTGAAGAATTTTCTTCAAGTGCACTTAGACCGTACCTATAAGATATAAGAACAAGATCAACACTTCACATAACTAAATATGAAGTGCTAGTATGACATCGTATAAAATACTTAAAATGAAGTGCTCCAGAGATATATAGAGATCATCTAATTTCTCTAGTTTGATCAGTTCCTATAATATTGAACTTAAAAGAATGCTTTGCATTCAGAAGAAACAATGATATCATGACTATTTTACTATGAACGGACCCAATGAACGAAGGAGAGACAGAATGTATGTGAGTTCTTATTAATTTACCGTGGCTGGAACTCAGCCCATGCTGTTCCATCAACGCCTTGAGGAGATGTTGGTTCACTACTGCCGGCTGCTTGAATTAAGAGTCCATATTGGCAGTAACCACAAGCTGTAGTCTGGAACCAAGCCAGATCAATCCGCATTCCATGTGTTTCCAGAGCAGGATTCGCATGAGTTTCTATCCATCTCAGAACAGGACGAAATGTTGATCTCAGACGTCCACGGCGAACAAGGCGTAATTGCGCATTTAAACCAGCTACCAGTCTGTACCAAGTAGTGGGTAACTGGGAAAACGAAGAGATACAAAGAGTTAATAAAACCTTTACCGTGGCTGGAGAAACTGTTTATCATTAATCAAGGAGCCAACCTGAAACATCAGACTGGTAAGAATGTTGTCATTTTGAAGCAGGAAAGGAGCCATGTAGCTGCCATCACCACCAAACAATATGGGCATAGGAAACCTTTGGTGAAGCCGAGGTGGAAGGTCTGTCCTTTTTTCATCCCCGCCAAGGAAGAAGTCCAGATATGCAAGCATCAAATCAGAGGTAGCAGCGACCTGTTTTTAGAAAAAAATATACTAAGCTTAAAACAATGAATCCTAGCAAACGAATCAGGAAATTATCAAAATCTATAGTCCCGTTAAGCATTCGTGAGATCAGATATATCAACAAAAATTACCTTCAAACCCTCGTACAAAGCTCGGGAGCGACAGGAACGTAAACAGGAATGATCATATTCTGAACGCACAAATTCACGCAATCTTTGCAACTTCAACTTCCGCCGCCATTGCTGCCATGACCACGCAAGCGGATACGCAACTACTGAAATGATACTATAGATTGCACCCTCCCACCATTGATATGCAGCTATAGAGTTGATATCCTCCACAAATGTGTTAAATGCAGCCTCATATCTAAATTCAAACCCACCTAAGAAAATGTCAGAGTCGTGGCAGCTTTTTATAGGTAGAAAGGTGAGATGCAATCACAAATAAGAAAACAACTCACACTATCTCTTTTATCTCCTCTGGTGGAATATGCGAAAGATGCCATGGCTCACTGAAAGTATTAGGACCCATAAAATACATCCTGTGCACGTGACTTTGAGATTGCTCTGCTCTATTTGTTTCCAACACCTGACAAAGAAGAAACATTATAAACAACGGCATAACACTGTAAAACAAGGTGTCCTTCATTTGCTTGTATGGATGAAAGCAGAAAGACAAACAAGCAGTTCTTGGATGATTCAAGATGAATAAAATCAGCTAACCTCATTTAGCGACTCAAGGAAGGGGAAGGAATGATCTATTTGAGAGCCATGCTGCGTTGGAGCTGGGCCAGGTAAGTCATCAACTCCAACAAATTTCATTCGTGCAACGCTAAGTACAAGTGCTAAAAGGATGAGGAGCCCCATCAGAAGAAGGCCAAACAACCAGGGCCCACCAAATGTGTAAATTAATTCCTCCAGCGCGGTATAACAGTGTGGCATGTGATACCTTTCCGATATGCATCGATAAGGACATGGTGTCTCAGCTACACCACCTGATAATAAACATAGAAAATTCCATGGTTTATAGTTGAGATATGAACATTTTCAGCATCAATTTACTGCTTTGGAACTACTAAGTGAACGAAATCATATGCAACTAATAATAGTCAGATCTCTTTAAAAGACGGAGAGATTCGAAATCTGCATGTATAGGAACTAAATTTATAGTTGAGTGGGAAAAAAAAACTCATCATTGACACTTAGGTCAAACAAAGTAGCATATATGAAATACAGAAAAACTCAAGATACAAAAGCATGATACTATACCACGAACTGGAACATAGACAGCACGAGTTGGAAGCTCATCAATGGGACAAGGACGACAAAGTGATGCATCAGATCCAGTAACATTCTTGTATGTACCAGACGGGCATTCCTAAAGAAGATAATAGATCGGGAATAAATGAGCCTAAACAAATTGCAATAACTTTCACCCCTGTGATACGATAGTCGATAGAGTAAGAAAAATGTTAAACTGATTTTCCCTAACCTCGCAAAATATACCATGGAGTCCCTTGGGGCAAGCTGTCCCAGTCAATGTGCCATTTTCACCAGATATAACATCATCTACCCCTGCTCCCCCCCTACGATTATAAGAAGCGGTATTTTCTGTTAATACAACAGACTGGAACAAGATACAATATCAAAGAAAAACAGAGAATAGAAATTAAGGATATGAAAACAATAATTAATGGTCATCAATATGCAATCAACGACATAAACAAATAAATTATCATGGGAAGGGTATTTAGATTACATACCTGGCATGGATAGTTCCTTTTACACTTGCAATAGGCTGGTATATGTCCCCAGTAGGAATGTTTGACCAATGAAAATGAATCCTCCCACCTCCACCGCCACCACCGCCAGCAGGACTGCCAGACCCACCACCACTTGAGAGAAGAGACGACTTTCCTAAAACAAGATAACGCAGGAACAAAAGCACTGTTCCACCAGAACCACCACCAGGTGCTAGACTAGAACCGTTTTCATATCTAATTAAACGTTTCATACTCTCGCCATCAGCCCTAATGGAGCCTTCAATTGACAGGGCAGATAGAGGCTGCTCCATAGAACCAATCACTGACCATATTCAAAGCAAAATAAAGAACAGTTTATCAGGTATCATTGAAAGCAATTTTTTTGTTATCAGAGTCCACAGGCATGCACGGTAGAGTATGCGCTAAATGATCACAAACTTCTAGAACATTAAACTGAGTGATTTATACACTTGAAATTAACTAATAAAATACAATACGCAAAATATTTGGCACATGCAATACGAATATGGTCAACAGTCTACAACACAATCTGATCTCTCAAGCGGAAAGTAAACTCGAGAAATATCAAAATTTTGACCTTTCATACCTACAATACCACCACCAGCAGATGAATAACCTGGGCTATAATCTCCACTTCCACTGCCAAGTTCACAAGGGAGATCTGGATTGCCATACGTAATTCCACCATCAGCACAGCTACCGTTGTAACATACACGGCCGCCCCTACCACCATGTCCACCACCACTACCAATGCCATTTTTAAGCAATTGACCTTCACCTGCCCCACTTCTACAACCTGTGAAAACATTAAACAGCTACATGTGTATGTTGCAACAAAAAGAAAATAATAAAAGAGCGTAACATGATAACTTCTCCTATATGGAGAATGGGTAGCACCATAAATCTTCTATCAGGAGAATAAACCAAGAACAGATGCTCATATGAAAGAAGTTTAATGAGAGATCAAAATAAGAACCAGTAAAGCAAATATTTATTCTTACCCATTCCAGTAGCACTAATTTCTCCAGAAGATTCAAGGGTTACAGTTTTTGCACGGTGGAAATGAACTACTGATCCTTTAATGAAGCCTTCGACGATAATATCTTCAACTCGACATATCTTGAAAGATAAAGTATATATTCAGAGTTGTTGATGCTAAAGCTAGTAGAAAGTACAAAAAAATACCTGTAGAGTGAAGGACAGAGATGCATTGACATTGCAATCTTCTGGAGGATTAAGTAGTTCATAGGGACAATCTTGCCGTTCGCAATAGAGCTTTGGTGTACTGCAAATGATGTGCATTCAATTATTGTTGGTTATTTTTACATCCAAAGAATAAAGGAATCAAACTAATCATAAATATGGATTTTCCTTTCAACTTACACAGCATCACGTGACGCATTCAGTAGAGGACCACGCAAAATAGATCCAGGGCCAACCTTCAATTCCCGGGTAAAAAAAAAATCATTATCTTCGAGATAGCCAAATCAAAAACATCCCTACATCTATGCATTTGTAACCCAACTGACGTTAAAAGGAGAGCAATTATCAATTCATGCATTAATTCATTGCAGCTTCAGAACCATAAACAACAAAAACGTTTGTAACTGAACAGAATATACATGTCCTATAATGAAGGATTGTCACAAAAAAACAACAACAAGGAAACTACTTACATATATTCGGTAAAACAGTGACAAAACAAGACGTTGTGCTTCAATCGTATCCCCTGGTCCAGTTAGATTCAAAAAACCTTGTCCATGGACCCCAAGATTTGCATTAGACCGAATGACAGACGATTCCTATAATCAGGTTGAGAGATTACAAAAGTAAGTTAGGTGCAACAGTATGTCACAAATTACTTGAAGGAGAAAACAATGACATGGTATGTGAGTACCCTGAGAACAAACAAATTGCTAGCCTCAAGCATGGAAGTAGAAACAGTTGAATCTCCTCCTCCTCCATCTATATGCAATTCTGAATTCCACATCAAGAACATCTTGACAGTCATGCGTAGTGCCCCATAAACCTGGTATGTACGGAATAGGCATAAATCATGATGAACACCTTATTTAACCGAGGTAACAAATAGAATAACGAGCACGAAGAAGGGAAAGTTAAACCAAGAATGAAGCAGATGGTAGCAACACAAAGATATTTTCATATCAAGCGTAGGTAGATACGATGGAGTTGCATCCCAATTTCTGAAAAAAGGTGGAGAACCAAGACAAGACTCACCTTGATAGTAGAGTCACTCATTAAAAGTTCTTCAGCCAACAACTCAAACACTGATGTACCATAATGAGCTAATCCGAAGCTCAAAACACCACCGCACAACAAACTAATTTGTCCTTGAACCTACATATGAAATTCTCTTTGAGTACTACATTGACAATATCCTTGCATAAGAGATCATGAAAGTGATAACATAAACACTACAAAAGGTGATTAAACAACAGTTAACATACAACCAATATCCTCGAAATTGTTTCCCCAAATACCTGAACACGACTCCATAACAGTGGACAAGTTGCTCTTGCTTTATCCTGAATATAAACATTGGTCCAAAGAGGCTGGAAGGGAAATTCTAAGAGAAGTGTATAAGTATCTGTCGACATATTGTAGTTGCTAACGAAAAGGCTCCGAGGAACAGCATCATACAGCGTCCCAGCAGCACCTGCGTTATCTGGACACCCGATACTGTATCCACCTGTTTGTAGGAGAATGCAATCAGCTCACATGATTGAAGGTGTTGTGAAACAATTACGTATTGGAAATACTAGCTCGAAATAAAAGCTACCTATATTGGAGATATGAAATATGCAGAAATAAACTAACTAATCAAGTTTTTGCTACGATGACCAATCAGCTGACAAATGGAACTATCGCATAAAAACATTTGATCGTACTTTTAGACCCAATAAGACCCGAACAGTGATAAGTCCTGGACATAAGGAAAATACTATAGCAGCCAGAAGAAACATTGACCTCCTAGGGAACAGAATCTAACCGTGCACAAAGATTTTTGGGTCATCATGCCGGCTAAAAATATCGACGGATACTCTTCCACCACCCCCACCACCATAACCACCTCCACCACAGGCACTGATCTGTCCAATTCCAGTCCTGCACTTCAAATAACAGCAAAGCATAGGATGCTAGCTGAGATCAATTTCACAAGATTCTGAGTAGCCAAAAGCTCATTACCAACCCGTTGAAATAAGCAAAGAGATTGTTTGTTTTATGTCTACCATACAACAGACACAATTTCAGGGAGTTTGTGCAAGATCTAAGATTTTCAACTAATAAAAAAAATGCCATGAGTAGCATGAATTCTTAACGACATATCTCCAAATAAGAATAGAAACTCACAAGCAAAGTTCTATCATAATTAACCAAGCAGGAAAGCGTAATTGTGTTCAGATCATCGAAACTTAGCTTAGGCAAGGTTAGATTACGGTCATGGAAATCCTAATCAGGATCAGGCAAGTATTGGTGAAATTTTAATGTCCAGCACACCTAATAATACAGTTGCAAATCTTGCCTATTCTGTTGACTAAAAAGGTATAAATCCTAATCAGGATCAGGCAAGTATTGGTGAAAGAAAGAATAGAAACGGAAAGGTCCTTACATCTTATATGCCTTGATGAAGATGCTGCCACCAGACCCACCACCGCCTTTGGCTCCTCCGTTAGCCCCATTTGCCAAAATGGTGCCGTTCACATCCAGAAACTGCAGAATATCCATCTTCACTTTCCCGCCTCCTCCCCCTCCATAATCAATCTCCCTACTGGTTGACCCTCCTTTGCTACCGTAGCTCCAAGGCTTCTGCAGAGTAGACCACGAGTATGCATCACCTCCCCAGACATCT
>KE152400.1:264266-282176 GCA_000411095.1 Aethionema arabicum | reverse complement strand
CCTGCCCCTTCAACCCCCTGCGGCGTCCCGCTGGTTTGTGGCGGAGGGTTCCCGGCCAAACCCGTCGTGTTCACTGCTGACCCGTCGGCAAAGCTAGCGTTACCAGCTGAAAGTTCCAATGTCCCAGCAATAATTGTAGAATTAGCTCCCAAAGAGAAGTTTCCAGAAACATTAATAGCTATGGAGCATCCCGGGATCGGGCAGTTGAACCTAACACCGGGTAGGATGATAAAATTGCCCTTCCCAGCTATGTATACATCGTGCGTAAGGTTTAAATCAGCAACAATTTTGCAAGTCGTATCCAAATAACCAACACCACCAAGATCCTCGTTGCAGGATACCGACGGTCCGTGTGGAGGTGGCGGGGGTGGAGCCGGCGGCGAGTAATCCTGATGAAAAAGTAACGATACTGATTCCGAGTCTAAATCGGAATCAAAACCCGAATTAGGTTCCGTAATGGCAAATCTATAACCCGAAAAATCGCCAGAGCACACCCTAGGGTTTACTGCCAAAACCGCAACAGCGACGAAGAAGAAAATAAATTGAAATCGCGCCATCTCCTAGTATCAAGATTCATCACAGACGAAGTCCACTGAGGTTTTCGGTTCCACACCAATTGGGTTCATTGAGCATAGGGTTATAGAAACTGAAACCCAGAAACCCAAAAAACACACACCCTCCTTTCTCTCTCCAGTACACCTATACATACATCTACATATATGTATGCATGTGTATATACATATAGTCGTCTTGCACAAGAAGATTTGATGAAAAGCGCATAAACCCCCACCGAAAATGGTTCTTAGAGAGAGAGAACTTGTGCTTTTTCCTTCCTCGGAGGAGAGAGAAAGAGAGGGAAGAGAGCTTCCGAGAAGAAGGAAACAGGTTGGAACGGAGAGAGGACACACTCTGGTACGGGCAGGTTCATGTGGGCTCAAAAAGTCAGTTAAATCTTCTTTGGATATTACTACTAAAAGCCAATAATATCACGCCACGTGGCCAATAAGGTCATACTATTCTGTGTCATGGTTCACATGGAACTAAAAAAGTGTCAGTTGAATCTGATTTATTATTAAGAGAAACAACGAATAGGATGATGACAGCTGTTAGATTAATAATATGGATTATCTTGATATAAGGGTTTAATGACTAATGACTTTGCTTTTTAATATTTTAAAACGTCAGGGCATACGTGCGGACAGAAACGGTGACGTTTTGATGAGCTGGGCTTTAGTATAGCCCAATAGAAAACTGAGCAACATTGCATTTTTTATTCATGGACAAGTTGGATTTATATGAAAATTAATTCATTAATTAATAAACATTTTTGTTTCTTTCGCACATGACAAAATATAAAAAATTGCATGATTTATAAGATTAAACCTAAAAATAAAATGTATAAAATTCAAACGATGCCACTTAAAATAAAATAAATACTATATAAAAAGCAAGAATCGGTAATAATTTCATTATCAAACTTGACGGTCCAATTTATCCGAGATTTAATAAACGAAGGCTTTTTTTAATATGTCCTCATAAAAATTAAAGGCTTATAAAAAAAAAATCAATTACGCGAAAAATCGGTTTATTTTAGGTGCTGTTTTTTTTTGGGTTATTGTTGTTGCTTTTTTTTTCAGAGAAAAAAACCATAAACAAAGCGGAAGCCATCTCCTGATCACATCTGCATTTCGCCTCGCACCAAAATTTTGCTGCGTTTTTTTCTTCTTATCTTGAATCGTTTGTTGATAGCATTTTTGCGGATTCAAAATGGATTTCATGAAGGTTTTCGATCAAACGGTTCGAGAAATGTGAGTTTGGTGTTTGGTTCCATCGATTTCTTCTTCTTTTTTCGATTATATGGATTGCAAATTTGGTTCAAATCCGTAGATCTTTGCTTTATGTTTTCCATTGATGTTGATGAGTTTTCAATTGCAGAAAGAGGGAGGTGAATCTGAAAGTTTTGAAGGTCCCTGAGATGGAGCAAAAGGTGATTTCAATTGATTTGTATCTATGTGTGTGAATTGTTTTCATGTTGCTTGGTTTGTTGGTTGCTGGGGAAATAATTTAGGACATGTTTTCGTGCTAAGCGTTACATCGAAGTAAATCTTCTTGAATCTATGAATGAAATAGGTACTAATTCTGAGCAGTGAGCTGGAATCGGTATGATTTGGTGTGCAGATGCTGTGAATGTGTTCATAGTTATTTGTGATTAGGGTACTGTTACAGAGATTGTTCTTTGTGATTGGGAAGGTCCAATTCAATGGATAGCACGTTAAATAGCTTAACTTAAGCTTGAACCTTGATGTTTGTGCTGTATTTTACAGTTTAGGATTAATATCTATATGATTTATCATTGTTTTAGGGATTCTCTTTTTGATCGTGTCCTCTAGTTTAGTTCATTTAGTATGGTTAACTCTGGATACTTTGCAAGGTTATTGTGCTCGAACCCTAACGGCCTATTATGTTTATATATATTTAGCTGTGTTAAATACAGGTATTGGATGCCACAGATGATGAGCCTTGGGGTCCGCATGGTACTGCTTTGGCAGAGATAGCACAGGCCACAAAGAAATTGTAATTTTTGGATTTACTTCATTACTGGTTTTTTTCCAAGCAGCGTTCACTTCTATGTCTGATTTATAATGCTTACCTCAAACTTTTGCAATGTCTGTAGCACCGAGTGCCAGATGGTTATGAATGTGTTGTGGACTAGATTAGGCGAGACAGGGAAGGATTGGCGTTATGTCTACAAGGTGAGAATCTTCTTGGCTCTGTGACTGCCTTATTTGGAAGTTTTCAGCTTTTAGTTTTGGTGTAACTCGAGTTTGTGTTTTTGCTAGGCACTTGCTGTTATCGACTATCTCATTTCAAATGGATCGGAACGAGCAGTTGATGAGATTATTGAGCACACTTACCAAATATCTGTCAGTATATATCTCTTACACATGGATTTGTGGTCTCTCATAGTCGATTCAACTGACATAATCTTTGTTTGTGGCATTCATGTAGTCACTCACGAGTTTTGAGTATGTTGAACCGAATGGAAAAGATGTGGGAATCAACGTGAGAAAGAAGGCAGAAAACATAGTTATTCTCTTGAATAATAAAGAGAAAATCTCAGAAATCAGAGAGAAAGCAACAGCCAACCGTAACAAGTTAGATTTTATACAAGTTGGAATAATTGTTTTGACCTCTTTTGTATATTCCCCTGATCGGTTTTTTCTGCCTTAAATTAGGTACATTGGTCTTTCATCCACAGTATATAAATCTGGCTCAGCTTCATTTGGCGGTAATTATCAAAGTGGTTCAACCAATTATGACAGCTACAAGGATAAAATTTTTAGAGAAGAAGACAAAAATGACTACGAGTCATTTCAAAAGTCAAGGCGTAGTGGTAAAAGTGAGGAGCAAAGCTACACTTCTAAAAAGAGTTCTTCACGCTATGGCAGGTTGGTTTCAAATCCCATTGATTTATTGATGTTATAGTCACAATGGGTCTTTGAAGGTTTTATTTATTTTCCACTCAAAGATGCTCATTTGCCTTTCAGTTTTTGTTTATGACTCATTTTGCACTATTTTCCGATGTCAAGCAAGATAATGTGTATTCTTGCTTAGTGGGTTTCAATTCTGAATGTGCAGTAAGGACCATGATAATCTATCCAGTGGAATAAAATCACATGGCTCTACCAAACATAGCCCCATACCTTCACATGTATCTGCAGCTCCTTCAAACAATGACGATGATTTTGATGATTTTGATCCACGTGGAACTTCTAGCAATAGTATGTTCCTTTGTACGATTGCTGAATTTGAATATTGCTTAACATATATATGTAAACTTGTATATCTATGTCGATGTGCATGTCTTATCTGTATGTTTTCTTTTGCAGAGGCATCCATAGGCAGTGCCAACCAAGTAGATCTTTTTGGAGCAGATCTGATCGGCGACCTCTTGGATGCTCCGATCCCTGAACCAACCGAGACTTCTTCCACCAACAACAATGGAAAGTTTGCAGACGGGGACTTGTTTGCAGATGCAACTTTTGTATCAGCATCGGCACAAGGAACAGGATCTGGGTCACAGACACAGGTCGGTCTCTTCTTTCATCTAACGAGAAGTGTTCATTTATATGATGCAGTTTTATACTCCTAGACGATCACATTCAGTTTTCTCTGTTGATAACATTACACCTCTCAATGACTTGTGCTATTAAGCGATTATAAACTAATATACTTCTCTATGTTTGTTTCTACAGAAAGAAGTTGATCTTTTCTCTGCATCTGAACCTTCTGCCACAGTTTCTTCAGCTCCCCCAACGGTTGATCTTTTTGCATCTCCTAAAACAATTGCAAGCCCAGAAGCCACGATTCCAAAGCCTGACTCTATGACCACTCCAAACATTGTTGACCCATTCGCTGCAGTTCCTATGGAAAACTTCGATGACTCTGATCCTTTTGGTGCCTTCACTTCTCACCCGGCCTCAGGCTCTAAAGGTCCACAGAGTCCTATTGCACACGTGAATGCAACGAACACCACAAACCCACTCTCTTTCACAGATTCAAAGCCACAGAAGAAGGATGCGTTCCTGGTGAAATCTGGAATTTGGGCAGATTCACTAAGCCGTGGACTGTTTGATCTTAATCTAACTGCTCGTAAGTCAAAAAAAAACTCTATGTTGTGTCGTGCATTGGTCATTTCTTAACTGAATATACGTAATGTTCATCTCCGTCCTAGCGATTTAACGGTTTTTTTTTATTTGTTTCTTTCCTTGTCAGCTAAAAAAGTCTCGTTAGCTGATGTGGGTGTGGTTGGTGATTTGAGCAATGCCGAAGCTTATAATGCACCTAGTGCTACACACTACGCAGGGTGGTCAATGGGAGCAGGTTCTGGTATGGGTAAAACCGGATTATACAGTACACAACAACAACAACAAGCACCTGATCTCTCAGATGACTTCTTCTCCAGTCTCAGTAACCAACGATACCAATCTGGTCCAGGCTTTAAGTAGTCAATTTGAGACCAAGAAACTGAATCTTGGACACAATCTCAGGTTTGATTCTACATCACATTGTTATTTTACGTCGTTGTTTGTTCTGCATTTCATTCATGGGATAAATCTGGTCTAGCATGGTCTAGTCTGGTTTAGTCTGGTCTAGTTTGGTCTAACTTGGTCTAGTCTGATCTAGTTTGGTATGTGCTTGATGCACTTATTGTTGTTGTAAATGAAAGTCTAAAGATACTATTGTTGGATAAGAGAGTATTTTATTGGTTTATATTCATCGAAACAAAGTAATTGTATAATATTCGACCTACTTTAAAAAGTTATGTTGTATGAGTCTTTATCATAAAAATTAAATTGTTTCTGATTCCTAAATTTAGTATAGTTTTTAAAAAAATATATACATATGTAAAGAAAAATTATAAATCATCGATAAGTCAAAACCCAAATTTTGAAGATTTTATATAAGCTTCGGTTTTGTTTGACCAAATTTACTAAATCAATTTGACTAATAAAAATCTAAGAAGCTATAAATATCTTATTCATAGTAATAATTGCTCTGTTTTTACTACTTATTTCATTAAACTGCAATTAAATAATGACATTAATTTAAAACTTTAGAAACAGTTAACTGAAATCGCATAATATCTTTGAATTCCATATATTTTTATATTTAATTTAAAATTTAAAATTCTGATAAAACTGTAAAAAATAATTTTGTGAATTGTTAAACGCTTACGGAAGGGAAAGGCAGGGGTCTACGCGAAAGCGGTTTTGGAGTCTTCGTCACAGTCTCCATTGATCTCCGTACATCTTACTCGATCTCTCTCTCTCTCTTTCTACACGTTTCGTGACGGATTCGTAAGCTCTCTCACACCTATTGCATTCACACTAGTGTTAGTTTTTTTGTAAGCTCCACGCGTGGATTTTCCTCCGAGTTTTCTGGTTTCGTGATATTCGTTTTGCTCTATGTGAACGTCCTTCCCGCTAGATTGAAGTAGTTCGACCTGGATCTGGCTTTGTTTAATCAATAATTGACGGTTTCAAAGCTCGGACATCGTTTCCCCTGTATAGCTGGTCCAGTGAAAATTTAGTTACTGAATCAACTTGATATTCACCTCTGTAGCGATTCCGTGTTCTAAGCTATCGATTTCGTGGGAATAGTTGGCGGATGTTGCTGGATTTGATTTCGGGTGAAGTATAAAGCTGTTTCTGAGATTGAGTACCGAGTTTGATTGGGGACTTAAGAAGAGATCTGGAGCTTCAGGTTTAGGATTTTACGAGTAACCATTCACTATCGATTCCCAGGGTAATTGAGGTGTTCGATTCACTTGATAGTGATTCAACACGTTGCTTTAGATCAAATTAACCTTGTGGATTCGATTTTGGTGTTCTTTGATTCTCCCCCCAAGGAAGCAGAATCGTAATCTGATAGCAAAGTGTGGTTTGTTGCTTGTTTGTACACGTTATTTCTCTAGATTACTATACATTGATACATATCTGTAGCGTAAGGATGCAAATAAGGGCTGTACAGTTAGAAGAAGGAAAGGAAAATGTAAACTCTGGTAGGACAGGGCACAACTACAAGGCCTGTCGATCAAAGTCGTTTCTTCTGCTAGGGTTTTTTCTTGCCTTATCTATTGCTGTCTTCATAATTAGTGTATCTACGATCAAGTTTTTTGGAATACAAAATGTAGTAACAACAGTAACCTCAAGTTTTGTACCATACCAAGAGGAATCAAATGGTTTGAGTAGATGGATACAACCTCCTCTAGTTCTTATGCATAACATGACCGATGAAGAGCTCCTCTGGCGTGCATCTTTCTCCCCTCAGAGAAAAGTATACCCATTTCCTAGAGTTCCAAAGATTGCCTTTATGTTCTTGACCAAGGGCCCTTTGCCACTTGCTCAGCTTTGGGAGAAGTTTTTCAGGGGTCACGAAGGACTTTACTCGATTTACATTCATCCTCACCCATCATTCTCACCTAAGTTTCCAACGAAATCTGTTTTCCACCGTAGGCAGATACCAAGTCAGGTACGATTCTTCTCTTATACCCTTCCTCATAAATTCATGGATATTACATTCTCTTTGAAGTACAAGTATAACTGCTGAATGAGTGATTACTTGGAATTCTTGAATCAAACGTGGTTTCTTTGGTAGCTTTTTTGCATAGCATAGGTATCAGCACCTTACATTCTGTTCTTTTGATCTTGTTGGTTCTATATTTTATTTGATTGTAATTCGATATCTACTATATATCCACAGGTTGCAGAATGGGGGAGAATGTCAATGTGCGATGCAGAGAGGAGACTTCTCGCCAACGCATTACTCGATATCTCCAACGAATGGTTTATTCTAGTATCTGAATCATGCATTCCACTCTTCAACTTCACAACAATCTACAACCACTTGCGCGAATCAAAACACAGCTTTATGGGTGCTTTTGATGACCCTGGACCATTTGGTCGCGGCCGTTACAACCCAAACATGGCCCCTGAAGTATCAATCACCAAATGGAGAAAAGGATCTCAATGGTTTGAAGTTAACCGGGACCTCGCAGCAACTATCGTCAAAGATACTCTATTTTACCCCAAATTCAAAGAGTTCTGCACACCTGCTTGTTATGTCGACGAGCATTACTTCCCAACCATGTTAACGATCGAGAAACCAATGGTTTTAGCCAACAGAAGCATCACTTGGGTAGACTGGTCGAGAGGTGGACCCCACCCAGCTACTTTCGGACGATCAGACATCACAGAAGAGTTCTTCAGAAAGATCTTAGATGGACGGAAATGTTCGTACAATGGTTTTAACACTTCCATGTGTTATCTATTCGCTAGGAAGTTTTCTCCAAGTACTTTGGAGCCTTTGCTTCACATTGCTCCCAAAGTTCTTGGATTCTAAACTAGGTAATATAACTCACGAATACTCTTTCTCAATTTCTCAAAACCTGATATAGATCATGAAAAATTGATGTGGAAATTGGAATGGATGCGTTAGGTCGATATATTAGTATTTTTTAAAAATTTTGTTTGGTTTTTAGTTCGTTTTTAAAAGCATATATACATTAGGTGAATACGTGTGAACGTGTTCTTAAATGTTGTGATTGTATTTTTTTTGTGTGGTTTACATGTTTGCAAATTGCTTCGAAAGTATATTCATGAATGCTTAACATTATATTTCTGATCAAAACGTTATTGTTATGTGATGTTGGCACGTACTCCAGGCTATATGAACTGTTTCAAGGACATTTTTAATATTTTTTTGTTTTTAAATTCGAAAAAAAAAAAATGATAATTGTATTTCAATAGTGTCTTTTTTTAGTGAATAATGAATATGAGTTTTGCGAATATGAAGAGTTATTATTCATTTAAAAAAAATGTTCATGATTTTTCAAATTTGAAAAAATTATATTGGAAAAACTATTGAAGACTATTATCTTTATTTCTCTCCAAATAAAAATAATGATTGTGGTGTGAGAAAGTATATCATTGAAGATTGCCTTATAATATGAAAACTCGATTTTTTAGGTTTTTTGATGTCGACAAACAAAAAGGTATAAATTTAAATCATAATTACTTTGGTTTGATTTGATTTAAGTTGCTCAAAATACGGTTTAATTCGGTTAAAAGTTTTGGTTTGGATTTCTTTTTTTTTTTCACTCCTTTGACCTTTCACGTAATTAGCCGTCTAAATTAAGTAATTAGCATAACACTTTTAGTAATAAGCCTTGACTAATAATTTCATAGTTTGTGTTAATTTACGGAACAATAAAACTAAAGTCTAACTACTATTTATTAAATTGGTTAGATAATAGTTACCAAACAAAGCTATGCTTTGAAATGTGAATCCATTTTTTTATTCGACAAATGGGACCAAAAGACAGCCAAATAGAGTCACGGTTTTACACCTGCTTCTCGTTTTCCTACAATTACTACCACGTGTCCCTTTTTATTTATTTTTTATATTTATATGTAAAAATTTCAATTTAATAATTTTGGTATTAGACAAAAAAAAATTATAAAATAATGTACCATTTACACACATCATTTAGATTTTTATTTAAGAAGAAAAACATTTTTTCCAAAATATACCATTTAATTGGTTAAATAAATACAAAAAATATTTCAATAAAAATATATTCTTACAGATTTTGTTAGAATAATGTGTTTTTTTTTCCACCAGATATAAATGTTATTGTTTACCAAACAAAGGAAAGAAGAATTATTCGCCAAGCTTTTTTATCACAAAAGCTAATGAAAATAAAAATGCTTCGAGAAACTATAATATATACAAATTGTTTTCCACGACACCTGTCGACGTAAATCAAACGCTTTTTTGTAGACTAGCCGTTATAAGACCATGTGCCAGTGGTCCCCACTTCCAACCAATACCAAGTCTTCGCTTCGTTGGCCGTTTCTCTCACGTAAACGCGTGACTTTTCTCCACGCGCCGCTTCACTTACCGTTATGTCCTTTTCGTCGACGAGTTAGATTCACGCGCTTTCGTGAGAATTCCCTTTCTAAATAAATATCTTTGAGGTTAAGGATGGGCAATCCACTGAAACGGCGCCGTAACCAAAGAGATGACCTGTCGAAATCTCAGTGATTACGCGGGAGAATAAAGACCGTTGATTTCGTCTTTTGTGGGACCCTTTAGTGGACCAGCTGTATTATGCAGGATTCCAACGCTGGAAATCCGGGCAGCTACCCAACTAAATCGGGCAGCTTAGTGGTTGCCCGACCTCTTTATATACTCCTTATCATTCTTCCTCTATTGTAATCACTCATTTGATAAACCTAAGATTCGAAGCAACAAAAACCCTAGAAAAACTCATCTTCAACCTCCAGATCTTGAAATGGCGTACTCGAAGGCTTCCATTGTTGCTCTTTTGGCTGTGATTGTCTCCGTTGTTGCTACCGTTGCTTCTGCTCAGTCTGTTGAAGCTCCAGCTCCTAGTCCTACTTCTGGATCCAGTGCGATGTCAGCATCCGTGGTCTCAGCTGGTGTTGCAGCTGTTGCGGCTCTTGTTTTTGGATCTGCTCTTCGGATCTGAAGCGGATGATTGAGATTCGTACAGAGATGGTTTTGAAATTATTTTTTTATCCGGTATAGCATTCATGGTGTTCGTGTGTATTCCGAAGCTATAGATCTCTGTTTATATATGGCTTTTGATTTCTCGTCTTTTTCTCTATCTATATTCCTTATCTATGCCATAATTATGAGGATACATATGTATGTTTTTAGATTTTTGTGGTTGTGATTTCTAGAGCATTTAGTATGCNATCCGGTATAGCATTCATGGTGTTCGTGTGTATTCCGAAGCTATAGATCTCTGTTTATATATGGCTTTTGATTTCTCGTCTTTTTCTCTATCTATATTCCTTATCTATGCCATAATTATGAGGATACATATGTATGTTTTTAGATTTTTGTGGTTGTGATTTCTAGAGCATTTAGTATGCTATATTGTTTTTGATGTGATATTATTCTATTCTATTTTATTCATGGATTTTTCTGAGATTTTACTCTTTTCCTCTAATACTCTTAGATCTTCATTCACTAGCAAGATGAACACATAATTCTCAACGCTTTTAATCAAATCTAAATTCACTTTCGTTTATAGGTATGAATCTGAAACTAAGCGAAACTAAATTCAGCAGAAATTTCTTTTACCTCAATTGAATTGCAATGTATTCAAACTTAAAGTAAGATTCAAGAACTAAAAACCCTGAATGTAAAATTGTTATAACATCAGCATTGAAACTGTAAAAATATTCTGTAATCCCAGCAGTTTTGTTGGGTTTATATGGTTTAGATTAATTAGTGTCATTTTGATCATATTAATTGGTGATGTAATTAAAGACCTTGATTGTTAATTTGCTTGTAACGAATATGCGTTTTGGTTGAAAAAAAACTAAGTATTATATTTGTATATTAATTCTTCATTAAAATTTAATCATTTTAGTTTGTTTTTTCTTTGTACTGATAATTATGTCACCATTTATATTCAAAGTAATGCAAAACCTTAAGCAATTGTGCAAAGGGACAACAGAAGACAAAGAACCATTAAAATTTTTTTTTATGAATATATTAAACATAATGATTGAAAAATATTTGAATATGTAACGTTTCGCTATCTGTATAGCTGCGTTATTTAATTATATAATTACGCATGTCACATTATAATCAACTAAACTTAATACCACAATAAAGTCGATAGAATGTCTTTAAAAAAAGAAAGAGATGGGATAATGACAAAGAAACCTGCTAAAGAGAAAATTAATTTACAATTAATACAAATAAAAACCATTTAAAGCTTGTTATTTGAAGTTTACAACAAATTATGTCGTTTAAGTTTTTTATTTTTCTTATACGATAAGCTAATAATTAAGTACAATTACTGTTCGAGAGGTAACAATTAAATAACTGAAAATTAGAAAATAACTGAGCATCATTGTTAATTAACTGTTTTTTTTATATCGGGGTCCTTTTAATACAATAATAAAAAGAGGTTTAATTTCTTATAAGCATAAGAAACTAAGGGGTTATATGCAATATTTAATAATATGAAAGGGAAAATAAACCTTGAAGACGAACGAGGGTTTTGTGACTCGGTTTTGTGGCCTTTCTCTTTTATTTTATTTTTGTCGACAAATTTCGACATCGCAGTGCATAGATCCATTCTTCTTGTGGAGAAATGCAATCGATTCGTAGCAGTACATCGTTGCTTCAGAGGCACTGCTCCTCCTTCTCCAACGCTCTTCGTCTTAGTTCGTCTTCTGTTAGCTGGTCTGTAGCTAGTAATAATGAATCGAGGAGATTAGGGCTTGATTCTCGGTATTCAACCAGAGCTCATTATTCATCAGCGATGCATCTCATTAGCTCCATAAACTCTTCTGCACTACCTGTAAGTCACTTTCGGTTTCTTCCGTGTGGATTGTAGAAATGTGGAGGCTATTTGATTGATAATGGGGATCTGTTTGAAATTAGGTTAATTAGCCAAGTACAGTGGAAAATTAGATACAATAGGTTTCTTCTCGAATTGGTTTTGCTGGATGGTGATGAATGTTGAGTAATCTCTTAGCTACAGTTGCACTGATTTCGTCTTCCAAGTTGAATTTTAGCTCAGATTCTCGATGTAGGGGATTGATCTATATCGTCATCAAAAGATAGAGATTTATGATTAATACATCAATCTTCTTTGGGGCTTGACTCTGCAGCTCATTTTTTCATATGCCATCACAATCTCTCGCCTTAAAACTTTTTGTTTTCGTATATTTGAGTTACAGTGCTATCGGATTAGGTTCTTAAGGTTTTGACCGACTCTAAGACTTTAAAGTTCTTGGCAAATGTATGGCAGAAACAGTTTGGAAGAGACTTTACACATTCATCGAAGTTCTTTTCCACCATTGGAGCTGCTGTTCAATCTACACCTCAAGGAACCCCTGAGTCAGCTTTAGATGCACCTCCAAGAATCAAGTTCAAACGACTTGATAAAACCGCAAAGCATATAATGCAGGTCCATCTCAAACTCTACATTAGTCATAGATAAAAAAAAAAACCATGTAAATGTTTACCCATATCATCAAAATTCAACAGATTTTAGATAAAGAAGCAGTTGAGGAAGTAAAAATCAATAGAGAGATACCAGAGATAAAGCCTGGTTACATCGTACAGCTAAAAGTGGTAAAATACTCTTTGTAGAACATGATCAAAGCATCTTTCATCTCCTCTTTTGAGATAAGTTAAAACCATTCATAGCCCTTATTTGTTGGGTGTTTGTTTCCTTTGTTTGAGTAGGAAGTTCCTGAGAACAAGAGACGAATCTCAACTATAAAAGGTACTGTCATAGCAAGACGTAATGCTGGTCTGAACTCAACGTTTAGGATTAGAAGACTTGTGGCTGGAGTAGGCGTTGAATCCATGTTCCCCTTGTAAGTAACTTCAAGCTCATTACCTTCTCTTTGCATTGTATAACCAGTTTCTTTGTCAAGATATTGAGTAACATAACTATGGGGTTTTGGTGACAGATATTCACCAAACTTGAGGGAGATTAAAATTCTGGGGAAGAACAAAGTAAGAAGAGCAAAACTTTATTACATGAGGGATAAGATGAATGCTTTCAAGAAGATTTAAACCTTAAAAGCTGTGACTGTAACTCTGTGTTGCTCATGTTTCGTCTCTTCTCTGGAACCTTTTGAGAGATGTGACTATCTCTCCTCTTGCAATTTTTGATAAGTTCTTTAGCTTATTATGATTATTTGCAGCCTATATGATAAGTCCGTTAGCGTTTTAATACTCGGACCCGGACTTTTTTACATTCAAACAGAATTTTAAAAAAGTATTTTGGTTAGAACGTTTTAAATTTAATAAAAACAAATTGTATGTTTAATTTTATAATTTATTCGTTTTATTTGGTTAGTTTCGAATTTTATTAATTTGATGCTAGATTAAAATTTCTGGTATGTATTTTGTAAATTTAAATAATATTTTGGTTTAAAAATTATTGGTATAAAGATAACTATTTAGAATTAAGTACTAAGTATTAACATAAACTATTAAATGCTAACAAAAAGTTTATTTTATAACATTAAAATAACTTTTATATGAAATATTTCATGTATATTTTCATATATTTGTTACTACATATGAAATTATAAGCAAGAGTTTAAGTTTGACTTTGACCTTCAGCATCTCCTCTAAATTGGGGGTTAAACCGGGGCTCAATTTTTTTGGGCCATAGGGACTTTCGGCTGAACCGTCAATTCTCAATCAGGGAATCCTCTAGATCCATTAGTAGATCGCATCTTTTCGCCGTCTCCGTCTCATTTCCCAATCTGCTCCGTTCTAGCTGCCCCTCTCTCTCTCGCCGTCGAATTTCATTCCGGTGACCCATCAAGGTTTTTTCGTCAGGTATTATTTACTTGTCGATTTCAT
Organism: Aethionema arabicum; assembly: GCA_000411095.1. NCBI lineage: Eukaryota > Viridiplantae > Streptophyta > Magnoliopsida > Brassicales > Brassicaceae > Aethionema > Aethionema arabicum. The sequence goes on along the minus strand of KE152400.1, from coordinate 268,235 downwards.
ACTTAGATCTGTTGATCAGATCTACACTTCTCCTCGCACCAAAATTTTGCCGGGTTTTTTTTTCTTATTTTCAATCGTTTGTTGATAGCATTTCCGCGGATTCAAGATGGATTTCATGAAGGTCTTCGATCAAACGGTTCGAGAAATGTGAGTCTGATGTTTTCTTCCATCGATTTCTTCTTCAATTTCGATCTTATGTATTGATTTTTTGGTTCAAATCCGTCGATCTTTGGTTTGTGTTTTCGATTGATGTTGATGAGTTTTCAATTGCAGAAAGAGGGAGGTGAATCTGAAAGTTTTGAAGGTCCCTGAGATGGAGCAAAAGGTGATTTCAATTGATTTGTATCTGTGTGCGAATTGTTTTCACGTTGCTTGGTTTGTTGGTTGCTGTGGAAGTAATTTAGGACATGTTTTCGTGCTACGCGGCTACATGGAAGTAAATCTTCTTGAATCTATGAATGAAATAGGCACTATTTCTGAGCGTGAGCTGGATTTGATATGATTCGGTATTCAGATGCTATGAATGTAATCATAGTTATATGTGGTTAGGGTGTTGTTACAAAGAATGTTCCTTCCTCAAGACTCAGAAATCTCAAGTTTCAATTCAATGGGTAGCAAGTTAAACAGCTTAACTTAAGCTTGAACTAGATGTTTGTGCTGTATTTTACAGTTTAGGATGAACATCAATATGAATTATCATTGTTTTAGGGGTTCTCTATTTGATCGTTTTGCAAGGTTATTGTGCTGGAAACCTAACGGCTTGTTATGTTTATATATATATACCTTGGTTTGTGTTGAATACAGGTATTGGATGCCACAGATAATGAGCCTTGGGGTCCGCACGGTACTGCTTTGGCAGAGATAGCACAGGCCACAAAGAAATTGTAATTTTTGAATTTACTTCATTCCTGTTTTTTTTTTTCAAACACCATTCACTGCCACGTCTGTTCTACTTAGTAAGGATTTTGATTTATTATGCTTACCGCGAACTTTTGCAATGTGTTTAGTACCGAGTGCCAGATGGTTATGAATGTGTTGTGGACTAGATTAGGCGAGACAGGGAAGGATTGGCGTTATGTCTACAAGGTGAGAATCTTCTTGGCTATGTTACTGTCTTATTTGGAAGTTTTCAGCTTTTGGTTTTGGTGTAACTCGAGTTTGTGTTTTTGCTAGGCACTAGCCGTTATCGACTATCTGATTTCAAATGGATCAGAACGAGCAGTTGATGAGATTATTGAGCACACTTACCAAATATCTGTCAGTATATATCTCTTACACATGGATTTATGGTCTCTCATAGTCGATTCAACTGACATAATCTTTGTTTGTGGCATTCATGTAGTCACTCACGAGTTTTGAGTATGTTGAACCGAATGGAAAAGATATGGGAATCAACGTGAGGAAGAAGGCAGAAACCATAGTTAGTCTCTTGAATAATAAAGAGAAAATCTCAGAAATCAGAGAGAAAGCAACAACCAATCGTAACAAGTTAGATTCTATACAAGTTGGAATAATTGTTTTGACCTCTTTTGTATGTTCCCCTGACCGGTTTTGCTGCCTTCAATTAGGTACATTGGTCTTTCATCCACAGCATATAAATCTGGCTCAGCTTCATTTGGCGGTAATTATCAAAGTGGTTCAAGCAATTATGACAGCTACAAGGATAAAAGTTTCAGAGAAGAAGACAAAAATGACTACGAGTCATTTCAAAAGTCAAGGCGTGAGGAGCAAAGCTACACTTCTAAAAAGAGTTCTTCACGCCATGGCAGGTTGGTGTCAATTCTCATTGATTTGCTTATGTTATAATCACAATGTGTCTTTGCTGCATCTTTAATTTTAGAGGTTTTATTTTTCCCAGTTAAGGATGCTCATATGCTTTTCCGTTTTCGTTTACGTCTCAATTTGCACTCATGTCTGATCTCAAGCAAGATAATTGTGTATTTTTGCTCAATGACTTGCAATTCTGAATGTGCAGCAAGGACCATGATAATCTATCTAGTGGAAAGTCACATGATTCTGGCAAACATAGTCCCATACCTTCAAACAATGACGATGATTTTGATGATTTTGATCCACGTGGAACTTCTAGCAATAGTATGTTCCTTTGCACAACTGCTATATTCACAGATTGCTTAACATAATATTCACGTGCATTGTCTTATTTGTATATTATTGTTATTTTGCAGAGCCATCTACAGGCAGTGGCAACCAAGTAGATCTTTTTGGAGCAGATCTGATTGGCGACCTCTTGGATACTTCGATACCTGAGCCAACCGAGACTTCTTCCACCAACAACAATGGAACGTTTGCAGACGGGGACTTGTTTGCAGATGCAACTTTTGTTTCAGCCTCGGCACAGGGGACAGGATCTGGGTCACAGACACAGGTCAGTCTCTTCTTTCATATAAGCTGGTATACGACTTTTGACAATAAAATCCAGATGAGAAGTGTTCATTCATGTGTTGCATTTTTACACTCCTTGAACACATTCAATTTTCTCTATATATGACATTACACCTCTCAATGACTTGTGCATATTAAGGAATTACTAAACTAATATGTTTTTGTATGTCTCTTTCTACAGAAAGAAGTTGATCTTTTCTCTGCATCTGAACCTTCTGCCACAGTTTCTTCAGCTTCCCCAACGGTTGATCTTTTTGCATCTCCGAAAACCACGACTCCAAACCCCGAGCCTATGACCACTCCAAACATTGTTGACCCATTCGCTGCAGTTCCTATGGATAACTTCGATGATTCTGATCCTTTTGGTGCTTTCACTTCTCACTCGGCCTCAGTCTCTAAAGGTCAACAGAGTCCTGTTGCACACGGGACCGCAACGAACACCTCAAGCCCACTTTCTTTCGCAGATTCAAAGCCACAGAAGAAGGATGCGTTCCAGGTAAAATCCGGAATTTGGGCAGATTCGCTAAGCCGTGGACTGTTTGATCTTAATCTAACTGCTCGTAAGTGAAAACTTCCCTCTTTTGTTAACGATTAGTCCTTTCTTATGTATACTACGCAATGTCCATCTCCATCCTAGCGAATTGACGCTTTTTCTATCGTTTACTTGTCAGCTAAAAAAGTCTCGCTGGCTGATGTGGGCGTGGTTGGTGATCTGAGCAATGCCGAAGCTTACAAGGCACCTAGTGCTACACACTACGCAGGGTGGTCGATGGGAGCTGGTTCTGGTCTCGGTAAAACCGGATTATACAGTACACAACAACAACAACAAGCACCTGATCTCTCAGATGACTTCTTCTCCAGTCTCAGTAACCAACGATACCAATCAGGTCCAGGCTTTAAGTAGTGAATTTGAGACCAAGAAACAGAATCTTGGATACAACCTCAGGTTTGATTCTACCTCACATTGGAATCTTAAGTTGTTATTTTACGTTTGTTCTGCATTTCATTCAGGAGGACAAATCTGGTCTCTACGTTGGTATAGTTTGGTATGTGTTTGATCCGCTTATTGTTGTTGTGAATGAAAAGTCTAAAAGATATTATGGTTTGATAAGTGAGTATTTTATTGGTTTATATTCATCGAACACAAAGTAATTGTATTCGACCGACTTTACTAAGTTATGTTGTATGATTCTTTTATCATAAAAATTAAATTGTTTTTTATTCCTATATTTAGTCTAGTTTAAAAAAATTTGTATATAGTAAATGAAAAATTCTAAACCATCGAAAAGTCAAAACTCAAGATTTCTTTAAGCTTCGGTTTTTGTTTGATCGAATTAATTCTAAACATAAAAATTAAATTGTTTTTTATTCCTATATTTTATTTGGTTAGTTTTGAATTTATTAATTTGATGTTAGATAAAATTTTCTGGAATGTATTTTGTAAATTTAAATAATAATTTGGTTTAAAAATCATTGGTCTAGAGATAGTTATTTAGAATTTAGTACTAATATAAACAACTAAATACTAACAAAAAAGTTAATTTGTAAAATACAAATCTTATTTTA
>KE152400.1:233147-257353 GCA_000411095.1 Aethionema arabicum | reverse complement strand
GCGATGTATGAAGATGAGAAACGGCGGTGGCGGTGGTAGCGCGTTTAGAATGGAGGAGAAGAGGGAGGCGCGTGGCGGTGTTGCGAGTAATCATAGCCATTTTCTCGACCCTTTCGTTTCCTCTCGCCTTCGAGTTTTACAGGTTAAGACTATATACACATTTATTATTTATACATATATGTATATATATATTCATTTTTTTATCTCCATTTTTTTATATATTTACACAAATTACATCTAATATTTATTTTATCAAATTACGTGTGTAAACTATAGCCTAATAAATTAATTTAATGATATGTTTTTAAATGAAGAAATTTGAAAATTTGTGAAATTACATGTTTACCCTTGTGGTTCCCCCCCTCTCTCTCTCTCTATTCGCCCCCTTTTCTTTAACTCCTTCCCAATTTCAAACTCCTCTTTCTGATTCTTAGAGAAGGAAAAAGGGAAAATGCAATCTATGATTTCGAGCCCTAATCTTGAGAATCAGGTTGAATTTCTGAAGCCACTACTTGAAGATTCGATTAAGCAGCTATTGGTGCAGTATCGGAGCGGACGAAATCATTTCTGTGATTTCGACACCATTTTTACTCGTATTCTTAGTGATTTTCCTAATCCACCTCTTGAACTCGTTTGGTTTTACTCTGCCGTTAGATTTTACTCTTCGAAATTGTCTTTCCGGGATGATTGTGTTAAGCTGAATTCGAGTTTCTTTCAGCTGTTAGTTTCGTTTTCTGATTCGTATGTTGGCGCCAAGAGAGTAGCTCTGTTGTCACCCGTTGTTTATCAGTTAAGTCGTGTAGTTATTACGAAGGAAAATGCGAGGAGAGACGCTTTGAGTTTGTTAGAAGGGATTGTTAGTTATATTAGTATGTGTTGTGTTGAAGGACCAGGAAATGAGGATGATGATGTGTTAATGGTCCTAGGGTTTAGTTTTGCTGATCTCTCTCGAGTGTGGGTTATTGATGAAGTGGGAGAGAATTGTACAGTGGAAAAATGTTTGGAGATCTTTACGCCATTTGTTAGCGAAACAATGCGTAAAGAGATGGATTCTGAGTCTTGCTCCGTGGGTTACTTAGCTGGAGTTGTAGCTTCTCAAGTTTTCTTGCTCAGTTTATGCTTGAAATTTAATTCGGAATCAACGAGATCTGAGCTAGAGAAAGATCTGGAACGATCTGTGCTTCAGATGATTTCTGCGTTTCAGAGTTGTTACTTTTTTGGTGAGTGTATATTCTTTAGCTGCTTCAGATTCGATTTCCTATCTGACTAGTTTATGTAAGTATGATTATATAGTGCATGCATCCTGCAACAAGAGTTGATTCAGTCATGGCCAAGACTGAAGAGTTTTGGTCATACTTGAAATTCTATGGAGATTAATTGTAATGCCTAATTGATACAATAACGTTTACAGGGCAGAATATGGAGCAGTTTCTTCACTTTTGTTTAGTTTTCAATCTTATGATGTCTTTTTTTCTTGATTTCGTTACAGATGTCATTCTCAAAATGCTGCTACTGGAGCCTTATCTTCCTGTAACTTCACTACTGGTTGGTTCTTTTACTAAAATATGTGTCTTACCAGTTAATTGTTCTGATTCCAAAGTTTCAAACTAATGGTCTTTGATCTTAATATCCGTATACAACCAGCTGTATGTAACAAACTCTGTAGTTGTTTTGTTGAATCATATTGTAAAAGTTTGTGATGGGAAGTTTGTATATCTTTCAGGGTCCCGAAGATGAAGCTACACTACGGGAAATTATAACAGAAGTTGTGATTAAATCAGTGGAGAACCTATTCCTCAACGCTGAAATTGGAACTTCACAACAAAGTTTACACTTGAGAAACATTGCTATTAACTGGTTATTTCTTTTAAACAACGCCATGGCTTCTCTAAGGTATGCTTACTAAGCTTTATAGACTAATTTCTTCAGTTATATCTGTTTTGCTTAATACTCTAAATGATGAAACAGCAGAGATAAGGATCACGAGAAAAGTAACAAATACATGAACATATTCTCCAACTCACGCATACCTTATCACTTGATCAATTGGGTAATCAGTCAAGGTGAAGTAATTAGAGATGCAAACTCACTAACAAACTTGACTCCTGCATCATTCATCGGTAAGTTTTGTGTATGTTTCTCGTGTGATTTTCTCTCTGAAATATTCTTACCTGTTCTCATTCTACAGAATGGCTTGGATCACTTGAAGAACAAGGACTAAAGGTATTTAGCTGCAACCATTCCAAAAACCTCTACACGAATTATATGATTCACAGGTCAAGAACAGGTCTCAATCTTGAAACCCTAACACCAACACACAAGAACACAAATGAAAAAGCCCTGATGTTGGATCAAGACACAGAGATGCCTGACCACACAGTCTCATCTCTCTCAATTCTCACAAGAAAGCGTAGAGAAGAAAGACATAAGGAAGGAGACAGACAAGTGAAGCTCTTTAAACATGGACATAACAACTTTCAAGCTTTTGAAGTTGAAGTTGCAGACATGGACCTGTAAGTTCTAACTAAACTCAGTTTCCCTTCTTGCTTTGAATCTTTCATTTCTAGAATCACATAATCAAGTAGCAAGTAGAAGATTCTAGAAGATGTGATGCATAAAAAAAGTAATTGAATTCATGGGTTTCATATATTGCCTGCCTTCATGGGCTTTTATTAGCTTAGCCTAATGTTTATTAGTTATGGACCATATAGTACTTGGACCGGTCTGACCATGAACATATATAAAAATATATATTAATGTTTTAATAGAAGGTATATATTTTAAGTTATAGAAGTTTCTACGCATCATATGTAAGCCAAATAAGCATATGCGTTTAGAATTGGATTAAAAGCAAAGAAAGGTCGCTTGTTTATTGATTTAGTCATAAAAACTGACGTGAATTTTAAATATTATATTAGTAATTAAACTATTGGGTCGACATATATGATCTAAGAACGTAGAGAGAATTTATTTCTTTAAAAATAAATAAATATTACATAGATTATATAGTTTGGGAATAGGTTCGCATGTATATGTATACACATATATTATTTTTATAATAAGATTGTATGATGGACCGACATGTGTATGTTAGTGTTGGTGGCGAAGTGGAGACAACGACTGAATATATTTATATTTTCTGGAATAATTAAATAATAAATCTTTAAAGTTGAGTAATGACGTCACACGTGGCCCTTTCATTTTAATTAGAATCTGATTTGAGTGCTAAACTACACCTAATGGATATTATATTTACCTTAATCACCACATCATTAATATAAAAACAACACATTTATTTTAGTTTTAAATGTGATCGCGATTTAATTCGCATTGGTCAAACGTTCGTCGGTCACCACGAATCTACTCTTAATTATTTATTTGTACTTTTTAAATATTTATTTTCAACTTTATGATCTATTTCGTGAAGGTGTGGTTGAAGATTAACGAATAATTATATTATAAAAACTTTAATTAATTACTTCTTAACTTTTTTTAAATATAGTTAGGTAGCACTTAGCAAAAAGTGTTTTGAATAGTACTAATTGTTAACTTTCTTTCGTGAATATAGATTTTATTATTTATTTTAGATTTTAGTTTATTAATCTTATATTTCGACATGACTATTATAAATTCTAAAAACATTGTAATAATATTAACCATATATTATAATCATTTATAATACTTCTACATGTTGATTATATTGTGTATGCCAAAGTCATGTAAAGTTTATAAAGCATATATATATATATATATAATATGAAAATTCGAACCCTAAATGTAAAGATTAAGAAACGTTGTTGGTGGGATAATCATTAAAAAAATGAACATGAAAAACATAGGATTAAAAATATATATATATAAAACTATGTAATGATGCTTATAGCTAATCACTTACTTTATTAGTAATTAAAACAATACAATATACACAAATAACATGATTAGTCACCACATCATTTTATTTAATCCGCCTTTTTATTTATAAATATTAAAATAAGATATATATGAACAAAATTCGATAAACACATTAAATTAATAAGAGTAAAAAAAATATTTAACTAGGATTTATTATTAAGCAAAAGGGACTTAAGGTTTTACTCTCTTGTTGTATTGCCAATGACACATACCAACTCGACAAGAAAACGACATCTGTGTTCTCAATCTCATGCAATGGACCCCGTTTTTTACGATTCAAAACCACACGCTGTTCTCATTTAAGAAATTAATTACCATAATTAAAAAGCAAAACGACAAATAAGAGCGTAATCACTAATCAAACGGCCAAGGATTCTTCATTGTCCAGGATTCAGTGTGGGCCCCATTCAACCAATCGGTCATAAAGTCAACAGTTGCAAACTTTTTTTTCTTTCTAAAAAGACAAAAAGAAGACGATTCTTTACTTTTAACACCCATACTATAAAATTTATCATTTTCCCCCAATTATATTCAGTTGAACAAGAGGTTACCATATAAACATTTATTTCTAATCACCAAAATAGATAGTTTGGCTCTAATGTTTTATTTTAAACTCGAACTTCAAAAAACGGACGAATCTGGATTAAAATAAAAGTTGTTGGGTAATAATAATAGAAATTTAAACATGAGATACATTTTGTGAAATTAATAAGAAGGAAAAGTCAAAGAATCAAATCAGTAGAAAATTAGGGTGCCGCCGACACGTTTGGGGGTATATACTTAAATAAGGGTATAAAGAATATGGGGTGAAATTGAATAATAAATAAATAAAGGGGTGAGAATGTAAAGATTAGAAAAATAAAACTGTCGGTCCCTTAACCAAGGGTTAAGTTGACCAGAGTATCTAGTCAGGCCTTGTGATTGCAGGTCCTACATTAAAACGAGTCGACCGTCGGTGACTCAGTACGGGTCGCGTACCGAGTTTTCCTGGTTATTTCATTTACTCACAAGTCTTCTATTTATAAACAGAAAAAAACGAAGATAGCCACCGAGACCGAGAGAGAGAGAGAGAGAGAAAGAGCGAGATTGGGTGTAGAAGGTTACGGAAGGTTCATACTCTGGTTTTGTGAATACATAAGGCAGAGAGAGAGAGGGAGAGAGAGATACAGAGGAATATGGCGGATTCGAGCGATTCGGTTTCCATTGATATGGAGGCATTGTCGCTGGGAGGACAGGTAAATGCCGTACAAATTCATTCTGTAATAGTTCTAGGATTGCGTTTGGTTACTGAGAAAGTAGAGGATAAGGAGCGATGGCTCTTGCTGATATTTCTTCATTGTTTTCTAACTATTGCTCGTCGTATGAGCTTTGTTTTATTCCTGATTTTTGTTTTGTTTCTATATTTTTGTATGCTGTAGTTTTGATTATGCGAAAGTGATCTTAGCATTTTTGGAGCTGTTCGTTCTCTTTAGCAATGGTGGAAAACATCCTTGTTGTCAATTTTGATTGCTTCATTGTTGATTATCGTTTGGAGTTGAAATTTTGAGTGATGATTAGGTTTCTGTATTATATCCAAGCTATATAATGTGTTGACGAGAATCTGGTTCATCGATAATGCTTTAGGGTTGATTTTCAGTTCTTGAGATTTTATTTTGGGTTTAGTATCGTCCAAATTCATGTGCAAATCATACCTTAATCGCCTTTGAAACAAGTGTAAATCGAGGTATATGTTATTACTGTATCCAATTCTTGTTCTACTAGATCCCGAAGTATTTGATTATTGGATTTTCCACATTCCTTTTCTCATTGTTCTGAGATTTTAAGAAATTTATCTTATATATAAATTTTCTCATGGCAATGTTCTACGTTCTTGTAAATTCCGTCATTAATATTTGCTCTTGTGTTGATTCCAAGAATTTATTGATCATTTTGTTTGACCTGTGTTGGGTTGGTGATTTTGCTTTGCGTATAATTTGTGGGAAACTTTGGTTTTTTTTTAGTTGGTATCTAATCAATTTCTTTTCTCATAAGGGAAATAAAAGTTAAGGTGTGGTCCTTCTATGTGCATGTCCTTAACTTATCATTTATTTCGTAGAGTGTTTTTTTGGTTATTGAATTGAATTTTACCTTCTTTTGGGTGATAGGAACACCTTGTGGAGACTACTCATGGCCCAGTGTGTGTTGCCGTTTGTGGAGATCCAGATAAACCAGCTCTTATCACATATCCTGATGTAGCTCTAAATTGTAAGCATATTTTGTTATGTTTGCTTGTTGAGGTTCTTGCATGTTACTCTATATTCACTTTTGTTGGGTTTTGTCTCTGCAGATATGTTCTGTTTTCAAGGATTACTCTTTTGTCCAGAAGCAAGTTCTTTGTTGCTTCACAACTTTTGCATATACCACATCAGTCCACTTGGCCATGAGGTTGGTAACTGGAGTCTAATCAATAAAACTCCGTATGTTTTATTGTGTCTTACTGTTAAACCACTACTCGTTCACTTGATTATGCAATTCATATTCCTTATTACATTCCTTTCTTCAAGAATCGTTGCAGTTGGGAGCTCCAATGATCAGTGTTGATGCTCCTTTGCTCTCAGCTGATGACTTAGCAGACCAGATAATCGAGGTTCTTAACTATTTCGGGTAAAATGCTTTCTTAATTTGCAATTTTTTTGTTACCAGCTTCTTTTTTGAGCGACTATGTAGAAGACAGTGATCTCTTTTTCTTTAATTTTGAATTCTTCTTTATTGCTTATTGAATTTTTTGCAGACTTGGTGCAGTAATGTGTATGGGTGTCACAGCTGGAGCTTACATAATGACCCTATTTGCTGTAAGTAAATACTCTCCTGGAACGTTATCTGCTACACATAAAATTTAGCTTGATGTATAGTTTTGTAATTTTTCTTGAAACTCATTCTTCCAGATGAAGTACAGGCAGAGAGTTTTGGGCTTAATACTCGTTTCTCCACTGTGCAGTGCGCCTTCTTGGACAGAATGGTTATGCAATAAGGTTATTTCACGCAGATATCTTCTCTTTTGGTCTGACTTATGGCCTTGTTTATTTAATTCTTATATCAGCGTTCCATGAATCTGCAGGTTATGTCTAATTTACTTTACTACTATGGCATGTGTGGAGTCGTAAAGGAATCGTTAATAAAACGGTACTTCAGCAAGGTATTGTCTCAGTTCTCATGTATGTTAACTAGCAATTTCACTATCTATACATGCTTATCTGCATCTAGCTCTGCATGCTCATAACATATGAGGTCCTCTTTAGACAAATGACACGTTTTTCATCTATCTTCTCATAGGAAGTTCGTGGTAATGCTCAAGTTCCAGAATCAGATATTGTTCAAGAATGCAGAAGAGTTAGTAATCTTACTTCTCTTTTCTTACAATTTCTCCAATGCGCTAAGTAACTCACATCGTACTCACATAGATTCTGTAAAACTTATGCAGTTACTTTCCGAGAGGCAAAGTACAAATGTTTGGAGATACCTTGAAGCAATCAACGGGTAAATTCTCGTTTCTTTGTTTTGATTTTTCAGTTTATGTTCCTATCACTTGCTAGGACACTAGACTATAGATCAATTCATTGCGCATTTGCTTAGTAAAAAGAAAGAATGAAAGAAAAAAACAGTATATCGCTATGAAATGGATCTTAAACTATCCCGATTTTGCGTGATGAACTCTAAACTTTTTTTTTAGTTTTTAAACCCCAACGTTTCATTTTTTTGTTGACACAGGAGAGTAGATCTTAGCGAAGGGTTAAGAAAGCTACAATGTAGATCACTTATATTCATCGGTGAAAACTCTGCTTACCACTCAGAAGCCGTACACATGACAACAAAACTCGACAGACGATACTGTGCATTAGTCGAGGTAACACTCCAATTCCATTAAAAAAAACACGTGTTTTGCATTAACATCTCTTACACAAAGTCAACGTATATAATAAAATATAAAATGTTGTTAAAACTTAAAAAAACAGGTACAAGGAAGTGGATCATTGGTAACAGAAGAACAGCCGCAAGCAATGTTAATACCAATGGAATATTTCTTAATGGGTTATGGTTTATATCGACCTACTCAGAGCATAAGTCCCAGATCTCCTCTAAGTCCAACACGTATCTCACCGGAGCTTCTTTCGCCGGAAAACATGGGATTAAAACTCAAACCAATCAAGACACGTCTCTCACTATAACCCAGAACCCATACACACATTATATATACATTGCCAGGAACATTATCATCAAGTTTGTGCTGTAGATATAGACAGAGAGATGGATCATCATCAATATATAAATAGAGACAGAAGAAGAAGAAGTGTTGTTGGTGGTAAGAGTTGATTTACAGATGTTATATTTTGATTCTTTAAAAAAATTGTGTTTAAATGGGTGATTTGTTAGGGACGAATATGATTTGATGAGTTATTTGTGATTGTTTTGTTGTCCTTGTTCTGTAAATTCGCTTGAATAAACTATTTATGAAAAATCCCCCATTTTACTGTACTATGGACACTTACAAGATGATAAAGATAAACCCTACAAGAGTATAAGTAATTTCACCGGAAACCTAATCTATCTGCTCCGGCGGCAGCGGTAGCGGAGGTTGTGACAGCGCTTCCACTGTCGTGAACTCCGGTGAAGAGTTTGAGGAATTTAATCGCCTGCATTTCTTGCTGGAGTTCGAATACTGGAGCATGAGGAGTCGATTCTTCTCCAGAGATCTTTCCCGGCGATTCCGGAAATTCCGGCGACGGTAGTGACTGATGTAAGCAAAACGAGAAACGAGTTAATAAATACGAGCAACAATGGTATCGCTGCTGCAATCTCCAAGACTGCAACGAGATAGAATTCCTCCAATCCTTGATTTGAATGATGAACGCCGGCGAAGGGAGTGAATACGCCGGCGGATAATCATAAGGTCCATCGAAATTTGGAAATGGCCAATTTTTTTTTAAAAGTCAGCAAGAAGTGGACTGAGTTTTAGTTTACCAAAAAAGAAACAAAAAAGAATTTATAAAGATCAAATCTCCACGCGCCTCTTTTATATTTTTTCCAGAAATCAACTAAAATCTATGGACTATAGTATAGGGATTTTTCGTTCGTGTCGTCGACGCGCTATAGTTGCGCGTATGATATTATCTTTCCAGTTTACATAACGCGCGCAAGTTAAACCCAGTTCGGTACCCTATTTTGGGCCAAAGTAGCCCATTTTCTGGCCCATATTAGCGATAATGTTGGAAATTATTTACAGTATTTATTTATTTAATGAGAATTTTTTTCCTCGTTATTTTGTACTTTTTTTATTCTATCTTTTTGTCTGTCTTTACGTATTAGAATTCGAAGAATCTCATCGTCTGCTTTTCTTGCCGGCGTTCGAATACTGGAGCACGGCGAGTACATTCTTCTGCAGATTCCTTTTTCCGGCGATATCGGAAATATCGGCGTCGGCAGTGTCTGCTTATCCAATGAGATCGATTTCATCCAAATCCTGAGGCGAACGTTGACCGTCGCCGCCGACGGGAGTGAATACGCCGGCGGATTATCATAGAATCTATCGGAAATGGCCAATTATCGTTTAGAAGTCAACGAAGGACTATGAGTTTAACCAGATCAAAACTCCACGCGCCACTATTTTCTGTTTTCCAGAAATCAACTAAAATCGACTAAAATCTATAGTATAGGGATTTTTCGTTCGTGTCGTCGACGCGCCATAGCTGCGCGTATGTATAATCTTTACCAGTTTGTATCACGCGCGCAAATTATACGCACTATTTATTTGTCTGGGCCTACCTAGTTTGAGGCCCATAATAGTAATAAAGTGATTTTTTTTTCTTCTTTAATACGGGTATTTCGTTAATTTTTTTTTTCTAAGGTATTTGGTTAATTTATACGTACTCTTTTGTCATATTTACTTATTGTTTTCTCCGATTTATATTTTTGATGTCTTAATATTTATTTCAATAGTCGAGTAAAGGATATTGGTTGATCATATGATTCATGTCTCTATATATCTGATTAAAACACAAAATTTCATTAATATAACATGATTAAACTCTTATTCAAGAAGATATGAAAGAAAGAGAATAAAGAAAAACAATAATAATTACAAGAGTAAACAAATAGGGTTAGTTACTTAAAGAGTTACAAATATTTTGTGTTTTAATTTTGAACTTTTTGGGTTAAAAAAATTGGAGTTTACCTTTAAGAGTTGCGGGATTGGCGTGTCACACGTTGTTCAACATTTTCTGATTTTATAATCTCTTCTTTCATACCAATCTGTCAAAACCTTTAATTTTTTTCTTAGTTAATATAAAAAACCAGAAGAAACTCAGAGACCAATTTAGTTTTAGATACGATGGAAAGGAATGGTTTACCTCCGTAGAACCTTCAGGTGAAAACCACTTTAATAATATCCCAAGATGCACAATTGCTGGTGTTAGTTTGAACACTAGTGGTGTCGTAACCTGTAACAAACCAGGAAACAATACCAAATTCGTGTAAAACACACAGGTTAATAGATAGGAATCGAGCGATGGATATGATTTTGTGTTTTTTTTTACCAGGCTAAGTGCGGTTGTTCCAAGGAGAAGCAGGTAGAGTCTCCCCTGATATTATAAGTTACAAAACTTTTAAGTGTTTCTGATAAGATCCGAATATAATCTCTTTACTAATCTTTAAAGATCAAGAACACATACCAATAGGTTGATTAATGAGTGCCTATCACTCCCCAAAACCAGTCACCAAATCCCAAAATCCTCCCTCTTGACTAAGTCCTATGTTCTATTTATAGTGCAGATTCTAATAATTGTGCATTAATTCCTTTTCTACCCTTACGTTCACGCCATGAGTTTTTTTTAAAATTGTACGTATGAGTCTAAGGAGCAGAAGTTGTGTGTTTACCTCGATGAGGTGAAGATTGGAGGCACGGCTAAGGAGTACAAAGGCAAATTCACCGATCTGAGCCAGAGATATTCCAACCTGCATTCAATTACATTAGGTGGAGTATATGAAAGTAGCGTGGCCAGGGAGCAACGGGGATGGAAACTTTACGAGGAGAGCAGTTTTGTTGCTGTATCCAAATCCTTTGACGACTGTTGTAACTATGGTTGTTTTTATGATAATGACTGATATCACAGAGGCTAAGAGTATATCAACATGGGCCCAAAGAAATTGAACATTAATCAACATTCCAATGCTGGCTAGGAAAAGAGCTGCAAATAAATTGCGGATGGGTTCGATCTGCAGTTAACAGTAAGCATTAAAGTTAGACAACATACGGTTCCATTAGCTTCAAAACATTTCATTGCTTTCCATTTGGACGCTTAAGAGGTTAAGATCAGATGCTAATCAATGATTGGTTTCTGGTCATATCATTCAGCGTTTAACGAGAACACAAAGATGGGGAATACTATAGTCTTTTGTTCATTTGTGGTGAAAACTTACTTGCTCCAGTGTATGTTCAGCGAGATCAGTAGTTGATATCATGACCCCCGCGGCAAAAGAACCAAGTTCAAGACTTAATCCCAGCTTATCACTACACTGTAAACAAAAAAATACAAGTCAAGCAAAGATGCTAACATAAACTTAAATCCACACCTTATCACACCACAACGAGGGAACCTAAAAGAGCAGTCAAATAGATAAGTTGATAGAACAGTTTCCATATTTTTAAACCAGATAGGAGAAGGAATGCAAAAATGGGAACTGTGATGAACACATTATATAAGAAAGAAAGTGAGGAAAAGGAAGGATAAGTAATACTCACCCAGGCTACAAGTAGACAAAACGCAACAGAGGCTAATTGATAGAGTTCATTTGTCTGATCAATGAGGAAAAAATAGGTTGGTAACTTAAAATGCGAACTCAATTTCGCTGGACTAGATTAGGGAAAATAATCTTGAGAGGAAAATCATGTACCTGTGACGATAAGCTGATCATTAGCTTCAGACACCAAGGAACACATTTCCGTGTTAATATTGACAAAATAGCCAAAAACGCAAATAACAGAACCAACCTAAATACAAGAGAAGAAAAAGAGGCATGATTAACAAAAATTCTTTTAGCATATGCCTTACGAGCAAACCCCATTTGACTTCCTTACACTTTTCCCATTGATAGTATTCCCTGAGAAATGCCCGAATTTCCCCCAAGAACTGGAAGCAAAGCGAATAGCAAACCCACAGCACAGTCCTAGAAACACATGCTAAAATCAAAACTCCTTATCATTTGGTAACAAAATATTGGTAGGTCATTGTTTGACTGACTACGAATATACAAGCTAGGAAGACAGTAGACGTCACGTGATGATTGTAAACAGTCAAATACCTGAAGAATAAGGGTTCCAATTGTAATTTGGCCGTGAAGAGAATTAGTTGATTTTTTTTCCATGAGAAACTTCAGCACCTATAGTTTCAAGGAAAAAGCACAGGAAGTTGATAAAACCAATCATTTGTGACGAGAAAGTAAGCTAATGGAAATGGTTAGATCAAAGTTATATAGTTCACTGGATTTACCACCGCAGTTGATGACATTGATAAAAATGTTCCTACAAATACACCCTCCGAATGTTTACCGCCACATAACTGCAAACATGACCAGCAATAAACCAAAAAACGTGAGTAACACTGCAGAAGATGTAAGGGGTGTGCCTTTGATACAAGTGTCTATCTGTTAAAGACATAAGAGTTGAAGCTACATAAACGATATGTTGCTCATAGAATAATTGTGAGAGCAGAATCCTTTTGTCCGTAAGTAAATAAACCACTGATAAAAATGACGCACCGACACTGTGATTCCACACAAGAACATGAAAAGAAGAATTTGCAGTAGGCCTCCCAGAATAGCAACTGCTCGAACAACTCGAAGCTACATAGTCAAGAAGAAATAGGCTCAAGAGTTTGTTATGTTTAGCACAGAACATTACAAATCAACACTAAGGAAACCAAGGACGTTGACTGCACCTTAGCAGCGGAGAACTCTAGACCCAATGCGAAGAGCAGAAATATCACACCAAACTGAGCAACGGTTTCAACCTACATGAATAAACATGTCAAAATGAAAGTGCGAAAACCACATGAAAGATCACATTGTTGTATATAATTATATGTTATCCCATCTCCGCAAGAGCCTATAGCCCTAGAATTCTGTTCAAGAACCAACAAAGCTCTCTCTATCTTATCCATGCATCACCAAAAAATAAAAACTCAATTTCTTTCAACCCTCTGAAGAAGACAAATCAATACTGATGTATCACTCTGTGTAAGTGTGTAACATGTATTGTCTAAAAGTATGCTAACACAGCCTGTTCCACAATGGAAACTAAAGAACTCCTAACTAATGTGTTCAGAGCTGACGTAGTTGTTGAGTTTAACTAAATAGAATTATCTTTGTTATCCGAGACTTTGGAATCCGTCAGCAAAAGTTCTTGGGACTGCAAACAAAACACTCAAAACTTTTTGAGTAAAACACAGCATACCTGAACCATCTCACTGATGAAGTTTAATCCTCCAGGCCCGATGATAGATCCTGCTAATAAATATCCAGTTATTACCTGCATAAGCCCATTATGATTTATGACAATCAGAAGACCGAAGCATACTGAAACCTAAATTCGGACAGAGACTAAGAGTAGCACAAGAATCAGACCGGCTGTCCAGCACAAGCAAAAGCGATACCACCACAAGTTGCAGATACAATGACAACCACCAGGTCTGATATCAGTCTATATGCCAAAAGAAACACAAGTGTCAGATGAGAGAACAAATTTCAGAGTGTTTTCTTTCAAATAAATTATGTAAAACCAAGAATCTTGCCTCAAGTCTAGCTGCAATATTGGATACTTTGATTTGAAATTGGATATGATGAAGACATTGTCCTGACAAAACACAAAAATTGTCATGTAAGAACTAATACAATGAATACAGATCGTTCGCCAGTACAGAAGCTTACTTTTCGATCAATCAGAGTCGGAGTCTCCTCAGCTCCATTATCATTGTCCAAATTGAAAACATCATGGAGTTGAAATCGCCTAAGGAGAATTAGAAAACGTTAAATAGGTCTTCAAGCTAGAAGTTATAGAAGGTCATCCAAAGGAAGTTTTCTAAACAGAACAATAACTAAGAGTTGAAAAAGTTTACTTCTCCTCTTTTGACTCATTTTTCTTTGTCTTTACTCTAGCTACAGTTTCCAGGACAGCCTGATCACCACAAGGTACAACCAACCTGGCATTCAGATATTATGCAACCAATGGAAATGATCGTATCTAAACAAGCTTTTATTGAAGAACTGTAAGTGTCCAAGCACGTGTGATAAACAGAATATACTTTTCCACCCAAATTTGCATATATTTATGACGACATGCCCACTAATTAAACCAACCTGCTCTCCTTCAACACTGTTGTTGAAGCTTCCAGGATCAGTCACTGCCATCAATGCAACCACAAAATTTAGATAATAAAATAATTCGCCTCTAAAGGCTAGAAGACAAAAGGGAGACACACTATCCATTTCAGGAAACCAATCAGAAGATAAATCTCGATCCAAAAGAAGCAAACTATTCTACATCGGGAGATTAAGGTAAAAATGTGAACGAAAAACACATATTGAATTCCTACATCGAGCGGTCAACGCAAGTTCCATATGGACTAGGGATCACGGATCCAATCATAGATCTAACTCCTTTTTTTTCTCTTGATCTAACTCCTTATATGAATGAATTAATAAAACACAAGGAAATGTGCTCTACTATTATAAAGATACTGAAGCAGAAATTTTAAAAAACTAATAGAGTGGCTAGCCAGACCATCTAGAGTCGAATCGAGCGCCTAAAATTCCAGTTTCCACGACTATTTCCAACTTCCAAATATATAACAGTAAAGGTAAAGAGAGCCTAAATTCTCAGATCCAAAAAGAAACACTACCTTCATTCTGGTTAGTTTCGTTGAACTCCTTCTCGAGAGCGCGATCGATGATATCCGCGAAGCTACCTTCCTTTGGCTTATCAATAGAAGCATTCAGAGATGCAGTGGAGGAGTTGACGGAGATTTCATCCAACAGATCCGAATCGAATAGACCGCGAGGAGACACGAAGGAGACGCAGAGAAAGAGAGAGAGTAAGAAGAGAGCAAGTTCAAAAGAAATAAACGATGTTCTTCTTCCTCCTCCTCCTCCCACCATGTCAGAACTAAACCGGCCTGGCGCACGGTAAGCAAGAGCAGTAATGGTGAGAAACCGTCGCGAGCAGGTAGAGAGGAATGCTTCGTCGTCGAAGTTGATCCACACCGCGCAAGTGGGAAGGCGGGAGGGGAGAGAGAAAGCGAGAGGAAAGGGGGGAGAGAGAGAGAGTTGAGTAGCAGTGGTCAAAAACTAGTCCATAAATATATACTCGTATATAGTAATTATAGGTTTATTTATTTTTATTTTGTCCTCACTAATAATGGGTTTATATTGTACTTTAATTAAAACTTTATGTTATACGACCGCATTTGTGGTACATACACAATGTTTCTCCTTGGTTACACAAATGTTAAATTGCTCCTCTCTCTCTTCCTCTCTCTCTCTCCTTCTCTCAAATCCCTTTTCCCGTAACAATGGCGGACAAACCAAGCAGAGCGCTGGTAATATACGGAGACGGATTAGCTCGATTCGTTGATCCGTCAAATAGCCACATTAATTCTCTCGCTTCCATTGCCAACTGCGGTTTTTTGAGCCTTCCGAATGCGCCTCCAGGTCTCCCCTCCCTTACTATTTTGATCAACCATGTTAATTTTGTTGATCGATCAAGAATTTCGATTCCACTCGGTATTTTAGGGTTTTTACTTATTGGATGTCTTCCTCTTTAGTGATGGTTCTTGTTTGGGAATAGTGTTGTTCTGAATTCAACCGGGTAATGCCTAAGATCGTTTGATTTGTGAGGTACTTGGAGATTAGAGATCGGAGAATTCGATAAGTGATTTGAAGAAGATAGAAATCAAAGGTTCTGAAACACTTTGGTGCTTTGAATTTGCAGAAACTGAGAACGAAAGGATAGTCCGAGAATTCTCCCATTTGCTGGATGCATCTGAAGCTTATAGGATAGCTGTAAGATACTTCATTCTCTAAATAAACTCTATGAAAGCTAAATTATGTGATTAAGAATAGAAATCAACAATTTGAATCTGTGTTAATACCTGTGTTTGCCTAGCTGCTTGGATTGAAAGAGGAAAGTGCTTGGATGTTAGCCTATATGTCTCAATTTTTGTGCATATTCACGACAGTAGATGTTAACTATTCAAGATATGTTTTTCTTACAGAGTGGATTAAAGCCCAAGGAAAATGACAATGAACCTGAAATCCAAAGTTTGGCTGAAAGGTTAACAATTTTCTCTGATTTTTATACGCTCTTTCGATATCAAGATGTTGTTACCAGTTGCTATATAACGTTATACTTGTTTCATTATCACTGACTATAGTATACCGGTGCAGGTTTATGGGACTCAAGGCTGCTTTAGTGACAGACTCTACACTGAGTTCTTTTGGAAAGTTAATCGGCTTAGATGTATTACAGCTTAGTGGAATATGCGAGAAGAGTGACTCCTTTCCTTCTGATGCCACAGCATCTGAATTACTGAAGCTGCTTGGATTTGAAGGAGGAAAGTGCTTGGATGTTAGCCCATATGACTCTGTTTTTGTGCATATCGGGGTTGGAAACAGCGTGGGAATTGTCGACTCTTTGATTGGTAGTATCATGAAAACAGCTCAACAGAGTTCAGAGATTGTCTCGCGTTTGCATCTGTCTGTTGTTCTTAGCTATGGTTCAGTCACGGACAAAGACGCTTCAATGTTTCCTGTCAAGACTTTACAAGAACACATTAACCCTACATTTGCTGGATTAATCCCTCGTCAGAGTTACACCATGCGAGGTGAAAAGATGCGGGATGATGTTCGGTAAGAGATTACAATTAACCAAAAGAGTTTGATTGAATTTCTCTGAAGTTATCAGTTCTATGTAATAACTGTTCTTGAAGTGTTTCTCATTCTTGTAATCTACAGGCAGTATTGTCCAATGTTGGTAGCTCAGTGGCAGCAAGGGGTAACCCGAAAAGACTTAGTCGATACACTATCATTCGAAGAACTCAAAACGGTACAGTACCACACACATACGGTACAATCTGCTGTAGCACATGGCATGACTTCTCAAGGATGTGTTTTTTTTCTCTTTTTGTGTTACAGCTCGGAGGAAATCTTGTAATACCAGCTGATAGGTTCATCCACGAAGTTGCTTTTAAACTCTGGAAAGCTCCAAAATATGGAGCTTAAGCAAAAATTAACACCAGGTACTTAATTATAATAATCTTATCCTCGAAAACTTACCCTTTATGCTGTTGTTAGTTCTTATAAGAGGAAACGAAACAAAACTGTTTTGTTTTGTTATTTATCAATTTCAGACAGAAAATAAAGATTTAACTTCTTGATCTTTATTCTATATCCTGAATTATACATTAATGGTGTTAAAAAGTTAAAACACATATGGTAAGATTATGAATCATCTTGATGTGGGTTATAGTATTTACCACCGTACCATACCAGTTTCAGTTCATCTTGATAGATCTTTTGACCACTCGAATCTCGTGAGATTTTCCTTTGATATAACCCTTTTCTCTTAACCACCCAAATACACTCTTCCTCTTTTGGATTATCACATTGTCGCCTGAAATCTCTCTCCCCTTCGAAAACTGTCGCGGTCTGGCCATAAGGTGAGCTGAAAATGGTGAAGAATGTGCATTGAAATTTTGTGTAGAGGAACGGTATCTTGAGAAATACTGGTGTGAATGACCAGCTCTTGGCTTGTCCTGGTCCTAGCTCATGTTTGCCTAGTTCATCATTTGCCGACCAACATTTTGCATGTATTTTCCGGTATCGTCCTGGGTATTTTGCTATCTCGTTTCTGATCTCAAACCTTGCTGCTGTAGCAGCTGGTATGCAGGCTGCTGCGGCAAGAAGGAACCATGTAAATGCTGAGGTTAACCGGAATCTTGAGGTTAACCGGAATCTTGATTCCATATGGTTAATGAAAGCTATTGCTCTTTGAAATTGTGTTTGATTGATTTTAGACAAAACTTTGTTGTGGAGACATCTTTATATGTAAACAGGAGTTGGTAATTAACGTGCTGTTTTTTATGAGTTTTCGTTTTTGTTCAGGTAATTTAGTTGTTATGAGAAGTTTGGTAAGTTGTTTTTAAAATAAATTTTGCTTTACAGATTCATAATTTTGGCAATTTTTTATTCTACTTTTAGATATGGAGAACAGAATGTAACAGATAATTTTTTTTTAATTGAAAAATTATTTTATTTCTCAGATTTACAATTTTTTGTTAGTAATAGTTCAATTTTATTATATAGAGATAAAATTACGTTATACCAAAACCAAAAAGTAATACGTTCTGTCTAAACATAATGAACTAATTATGTATTTTTCTATTCTTTGTCATGTGCTTATGTTATTGTATATTCTAATTTAATATTATCGTATTTACAACATTTTAATAATTAAAGATTATCATGTGTTTAGATTCTGAATTAATTTCATTTGGTAAAAAAAAATGAAAAATAATTGTATTTTCGGATTATGTTGGTTTAGAAATGTGATTATTAAATAAATTAAGGTTTAATAAACCATTTTAATAATTTGAAGTTTAATTCCAAATAAAAATAATTCGGAGTTTAAAGTATGGTAAATTCTTTTTCATTATTTAGATAAACAAGATTTAAATATATTTAAATGATATAATATTATATAGAAAATTAAACCCATCTACTTTTCAAAATATCATTATAAGTAGTAACCTCATCTGACCAAACCGTTTTAGAACGAAGATATAAACCGTCTCTCTTAGCCACCCAAACACACGTGGCTTTATCCTTAAAATCACACTCAGCCAAAAAGTTGCTGTCCGGCGGGCCCTCTCTAAACACCAATACGTTGTTCGTAGTCGTAGTCCCAAACACTGTCCTAAACTCGCAACGAAACTCAGTGTACTTAATCGACAAAAAATTAATAATTTGGAAACTCCAATCTCGAGATTGCCAAGGCCTGAGTTGCATTTCACCAAGATTGTCATCTTGTGACCAACATTTTAGTCTCAAGATTGCTTTTTGTCCTTTAACTCCTTGGATTTGATTTCTTATTATTAAATGCCCCGTTCTCAGGATCGGCTTCGGTACAATGAAGGCCCTGACCACGACTAGGAGGATTAACCAAGTTAGAATATTCTGATAGAATCTAAACGCCATTTTTGTTTGCTTGATCAATTGTGATTTTTGAGTATTGTACAATGAGAGAGAGAGACCATTGGTTTTTATTGATGAATTAGTGTTAAACGTTACACAGTTTTTATTTTTATTGTTTCATCGGTTTATTTTTGGGTTTTGCAAAAATGTCCCCGTTCAAACATTTTTTGCAATAATACTTTACTTTAAGTATTTTTTGCAAAAATGCTCTAACAATATACCCTCACACTTTATAAAAAATTTGTAAAAATGTATTGAATTAGAGCATTTTACATAATTGATTTTTAAAAATTTTTCATTCAAATATTTTTACAAAAATACAATAACAATAGATCTAAGGGTATAATTGTTAAACTCTCACACAAAAGATAAATTTGCAAAAAAAAACTTGAATAGGGACATTTTGCATAATTCCACTTTATTTTTTATTCATTTATTTGTTGTATTTATGAATGAAACCAATGAATCTGCCGGTTATTTTTTACTTATAATTATGACTAATTTTTATATATATTAAAACGTTTTTATCTAACTGAGTTTTGTATTTATTTATGTACTTTGATTAATTTACTAAGTTTTAATATATAAATATATACTAGATTTATATTTGAATTTTTTTTTCCCTTTTTCATTATATGAGATATTTATTCACATTTACATTTTTTATATAGTTCATGGAATTATAATACTCGCTAAAATTACATATTTTATTGTTTGGTGCGACATGAATACTTATATCTATGGAATTATAATACTCGTTAAAAAAAATAGGCAAGATAGACAATTGTCTAGGGTCCAATTTTTTTAAAAAAATTGTTGTGTTTAAAATTTTGTTTTTTTAATAAACTTCAATTAGAAAATAGATTATATTTTTTTTACTAGAGCATTCGATAACCACGAAACGGCTCCGGGTGTAAACCACCCTAGAAATCTAACCCAATAATTAAAAAAAGAAATATATGAAATTGCATTATTATCATGCCGGTCCATTGGTTTAGACTATCAGAATATATATTTAAATTTGGACTTTGATAATGGGATTTTTTATACTTAAATTTTGAAAACCAGTTTTTAAAATAAAAATTCAATAGTTAAACATGAAATTACAATTTAATTAACCTAAAATTAGATTGTATTTTTGGGATAAATTTAATTTTTGTGTTCCATTTTAATAGTTCATGTTTATTTTAGCAAATGAGATTAGTTTAATATAAGATAAAGTAAAATTTTTATATGTAAAGCATAAAAACCATATAATATTATTTAGATATATGATGAAAAAAAGATACAATAATAATTTTGTTATTGACCAAATTAGACCCATCTACTTTTCATAACATCCTCATAATGATAGCCATATGAAATGACTCTTCTACGAAGATATAAACCGTCTCTCTTAACCACCCAAATACACGAATCCTTAACCGGATTATCACACTCCTCCAAAAACGCATCGTCCGGTTTAAACACCACAACGTTTGCCGTTGGCGTTGTCCCAAACGCTGTTTTAAACTCGCAACGAAACTCAGTGTACATAATCGGCCATAAATTAATAACGTTGAATTTCCACGTTTGAGATTGACCAGGTTTGACTTCTAGTTGACCAAAATTATCATTTCTTGACCAACATTTTAGCTTCAAGATCCCTTCTTCTCCTTTAACTCCTTTGATTTGATTTCTTACTATTAAATGTCCTGCAATCGCTACCTGCGGTCCCACCACAACTACAATGACCAACAAACTCAGTAACTGATAGAATCTAGACGCCATTTTTTTTGTTTAAAAAAAAAGGTTGTGATTTGTTTATTATACAATGAAACCATTTGTTTTTATTGATGAAATCGTCTTAACGTTACAAAGTTTTTTTTTTTTTTCATCGGTTTTTATTTATGAATTAAACGTATGAATCTACGGTTATTTTTTTTGTATTATTAAGATTGCAGACGGAGTTTACATTTATTTATAAAACAGATATAAGTACAATTTTTTTGAGATTTGTATTTACATTTATATATTAAAACGTTTTTATCTAAGATTGAGTTTTGTATTTATATATGTACTTTGATTAATTTACTAATTTTTAATATATAATTGTACAAGATTTATTAAAATTGTGTGCATGTATATTTTAATATTTAATAGATACATGGTAACTACGAAATATTGGTCTAGGAACTCCAAATTATGTAAAAAAAATTTTTTTTTTATATTTTTATTATATGAAATATTAACTCACATTTACCAAAAACAAGTATGTAGTTCATGGAATTATAATATTCGTTGATTATATGATTGTTTGATACAACATGGATAATTATATCTATGGCGTATGAATGCGAAATTAAAGAAGATAAATATTTTAAACATAAATTTTTTTAAATGATTTTTATTATTTCATTAAACATTTAAAAGTTACATATACATATAAACAATATATGTAATCAAATTCAAGAAACATCAACAAATTTCATGTAATATAATTCTGCAAAAAAAAAAATCATGTATTTCGTATTATAATTAAATTGTGAGAAATATACATAAGTTTAAGTTAAGCATATATACTATATAGATATGTAATTATATAAACCACCCTACAAATCTACCCCAAAAATTAAAAAAAATATATTTAATAATCGCATTATTATAATGTCGGTCCATAAATAAAACTCACCATTTCCAAACCCATTTACTTATCAAAACATCTTCAAAAGACTTAATTTTTTCATCTTCATTTTTCACCGGTCGTCTTTCATAAAAACCATCTTTTTTTGCAACCCATTTATTCTCATTACCACCAAATCCTTTAGCCACAAAAACCTTGACCAAATCTTGACTTGTAGTCCCTAAACCACTTCTTATCTTACACTCAAACTCTGTTCTCATAAATGGCCATAAATTTACCGCTGTAAATTCCCAAATCTTACTTTCATCTGGTTTAAGAACAAACCATCCTAAATCTTCTTCTTGTGACCAACATTTCATTGCTAGATTCGATTTCGGTCCATGGAATCCATAGATCTCGTTTTTTACCTCGACACGGCCTGCGATAACCTGGTTTGGTAACAATGTTGTTATTGTGAATGTTGTTAGTAGAAAGATTAATTTAGGGTTGGTTTTTAATCCCATTTTTGTTTTGAAAATTGAAAGTTAGGGTTTAAGAGAGAAATTTGGGTATGTGAAGATGAAAAATGATTAATAAATGGAGTTAAAGAGTTGTTATGTTTTCTAAATTTGTAGTTTTTTAATTTGGTTTGGAGATAAATGAAAACAATTTTAAAGAAACTGAAAAAACGAATTTGTATGTTTATTAGTATATACTATTTTTAGGCCGTGACATGTTTAGAGTTAACTAAAAGGAATTGTTTTTAGTTTGATTAAAAAAAAACAAAGATATTGATCAGAAAGATTGTTAATTAATATTATTATATATATCGATCCTTTAGATTGACAAATGTATCATTTATATATTTTTTTTTATCTAAGGTTTAATTAATTTTGATAAAGTAGAGAAATGAAATGAGAGTAATTAAATTAATTGAGTAATATTAAAATAGAGAAATTAAAGTAGAGTAATTACATTAATTGATTATTTTCCATCCAAAATAATTTTATTAGTTTAGTTTCTTGTGTTACATTTTCATGGCGAAGATTCAGAGGAAGAGAATGTATTGGATTTTAAAATATTATTTAAAATAATAATTTTTGTAATGGATTGCAAGAAGAAAGCCCATTTAGGATAAATAAAATAGGCCCATTAGTTTGAAATAAGGCCCAAGACCAAATTTTCGCGCGCGCGTAAAACAGAAGTGAGCATTGTAAAGCCCACGCGCAGGTTGAGCGCGTTGCGCGCGTATGCGCAGGTTGAGCGCGTTGCGCGCGTATGCTCAAAACCCACCCAAAACCGTCTTTTTAATGTTTTGGTCATATTAGGGTTATTAGGGTTGCGTGTAAGAGAAGGTAACATATTAGGGTTTTTAATGTTTTGGTCATTGTAAAAAGTGATAATTTGGGTTTTTTTTTAATGTTTTGGGGTTTATATTGAAAGGTTCTATATTTATAAAGTAAAAGGTGGATTTTTTTTGTTTTTTTAACACGGTTTTGTTGGTTAATAATAGAAATAAGGGTTTACTTATTATATTATTGCTAATTTTAATGTGTTTGTTACTTATCTTGTTTTTTTGTAAGTTTAATTGTTCTTGTTTCTTTAATTTTTTTTTTTTTTTAGTTTTTTGATGTGTTTGTTACAACACTTTAATTGTTTTTTTGTAAATTTGTGTTTATTTAGTTTTTTTTTTTTGGTAAAACATGTTTTAAGTTGTTATAGATTTGACAAGAATTTCATTAAAACTATGTTTTTTTTTGTCACCAACGTTAAAAAGAACATTCTTTTAACATTTTAAATTTCAATTATTATTGAATTTAAAATTACTAAACTAAGATAATGTCATCCCTTGTTAAGAACAACTATACAAATAACATTAAATATCGTTTATTTAACAAATAAACACTCAAAACCTAAAAGATTATATAAGATTAAAAACAATTGTGCAACAACTATATATAACCACAATTTTAGGGTTTCAGATGAATAAGTACCAATAACGTAACAATCTCAAAGACTGTGAAGCAGATTTACACTAAGTGTCCATAGGACTGAAACATATCAGGAGACAAGGGATAAGAGAGAAGTGGAGTTACATCAGCCCAAGTATCTGTAATGAATTCAACGATATCATAGATTATATCTCCTTGAACATCTATTTGCTCCTTTTCCGTTGGTCCCTGATAAGAAATAAGTTGTAAAACCTTTAGCATAAGACCGTGTTCCTGAACAACTTATACTTGCGATTACAGCTTATACATTACCTTAACAACTGATGCTCCAGTGGCAAACTTCTTCCCTAGCTTTTTAGATGCGTCGCTGAGTTTTATCCCTGAAAAAATTTCCAAGGGTTAGAAGATTAAGGATTGTTATAGCCAATGGGGATAATGGAATTTGTTGTAAACAAGCAAAAAAC
>KE152400.1:207560-219362 GCA_000411095.1 Aethionema arabicum | reverse complement strand
ATATATATATATATATATATATATATATAACAATAAGCTTAATGTATAAGAATTAGCTGAAATGTAGACTTACCATCAAGATCTAGGACTAGAGAAATAGGAGGGCAGCTTCGGGTTTGTTTAGGGAGCAAAACGGGTCTAAAAGTTGGGACAACAGAAGACAAATTGGGCAAATTCTTGATAAAAAGATAAGGATCAAACTCATCTAGCTCTTCATCTTCTTCATCTTCCATGGAAACTGAAGTTATAAGAGAATCTTGACCATGTTCTTCAACACATTCCAGCTTTGAGCTTTTCATAGCTAGATAAATGGCAGAAACTGAATCCAAGTTACAATTTGAATGTACAGAAGTCGTATCTAGAGCAAGTAATCTATCATAAGGGCTTTGTGTATCCAAATCTCGAGAAGTAGAGTCATCTTCTTCCATTCTTCACACAAAATTCAAACCCTATTTACATCAACTTGTAACAGTTTAAAGTCAGTCCCTTTGTTTCAAATTATGCTCAAGAATTACTAAACATTTAACAAGTACAAAAACTAGGGTTCATCTTCAAAAGGGGCTTATCTCAAGTTTTCATAGCTCAGAAAAGTACAAGATAATCTAACAACGAGAGTTAAGTTACGTCTTTACCTTACAAGATTTCTCTTAATTTACAGCTACTGGAGATAATCAGATCCCAAATCCGTCAAATTCCAAAGCTAGGTCAACACTCAACACATACTTCTGGAGAAGAGAAACCAGATCTTGGGTTAAGAAAAGGAGGCAAAAGCCCTAAATTGATTCAAATTTTTTAGAGAGTTTAAATTCTTGGAGCCTAAAAGAAGCGAAATTCGAAATTGAAAATGACAGAAATCAATATTTTAACTTGAAAAAAAAAATTAAAAAAAGGAGCTCGTGAAGAAGCAATTAAACCCCCACGAGATCGATTTCAGATATGTCTAGAGATTTTTTTTTTTTTACAAAGGGGAAAAAAACAACAAAGGTAAGTAAATGAAGGACAGCTTTTTCCTGTTAAAAAAAAAAACTTTGACTGGAAAGATTCCGCTTTCTTCGCAAATTTCTCGGCCGAAGCTGGAAATTTCAAAAAAAAATCAACGAAGAAACCAATGAAAACACTAACCCAGAAATTAGATCAGAGATTATGAGCTAAAATTGAGATTCGAAGAGGGGAAGAAACCCTAGACGGAGTAAAATCGTCTGAAAAGTACCTCCGATCAGAAGGATTTCATCTTTCTCGCTCTTCTCCTTCACTCTCTCTCTCTCCTAAATTAATTTTTTTTTTCTGGGAAAAATAGAAGTCCACTTTAGTCTTTGAAGTGAAGAATAATTGCAAATAGCACCCTTATTACTGAAAATTATCTAATTAGTTACTCTATAGTTTTATTTGTGACAACTTAACCCTGTCTGCCGCCGGGAGGAGTAGGAAGGGATTCGGTGACGTCATCGCCGGTTTTTAGGATAAGAGTAAGTCTAATTATAAAAAACTTTATTGTATACTTTTATAGATTATAATGATATGAGTAAATTCAAATTATTTTGAATATTGACTTCATCTTAAATAAAGAAAATAATCTAGTTTATATGATTTCCTTGTTTATTTAGATTTTATTTGTATGTTTTATTTGGTTAAAATCTTACAAATTTGTTAAATACGGTTCTTGATTTTATAACTAAAAATGCAATTTAATAATATAATATTTACACAATTTTGTAAGTTTATTTTTTTCTTTTATATTAAACTACATAAATCAGTATTGAATTCGACAAAAAAAACGGTATTGATTAATATATGTTTTTTTTAATATATCATTTTTTATAAAGCTATTTTCACGTTAATGTGAATTTTGTAATTTAAAAAACCAATCATTTTTTATGGTTTTCTTTGTACGGAAACATGGGTGTGAAAATGTTAATTTCAAAAAACAAGGGTATGATGTAAACATAGTAAAAAGGTACAAGGGACTACAGTGAAAATTAACTATAAAAGAAGCTAAAACGACGGCGTTTTAGGAAAAAAAACTCGTCAACGGCGACAATCTATAGAATTGATCGTCGTCGATCCGTCAAAACTAAAAAAAAAAGGAAACAAAAATAAAAAGAGAGATTCCGCCGCACGTTGTTGAAATCGAATTCGAAAAAACATCGAAAAGCGACTTCCCTACAAATCTTCCCTTTTTTCCTTAATCCAGAAGATAAACAATCATCAAACCCAGCAAAGAAAAGAGAGAAAAGTCATAAAAACATTACATTTTCTCTTATTAACATTAAGGTTTGACCTTTTTTTTTGAATCTGTATTAACAGAGAGAGAGAAAAGAAGTGTTTTAATGGTGGGGTTAACGAATCAACAGATCGGAAGATGGAAAAAGAAACGTATTTTATTCGGATTGTTTCTCTTTTGGCTAATATTCATCTTCTTCACCCCCAAAGTTCCTCTCAATTCATTCCAAAATCATCTCTTTGCCGATAAACGCAATTTCCTTGGTATTCTCTGTTAATCCCCGCCGTTTTCCTTATCTGGGTATTTCAAAAGTTTTCACATTTTTTTATTTTTTTTCATTCTTTTAATCTCTATCTCTCTCTGCATTTATTAACAACATTTGGGTTTTTTTTCTTTTGTGATTTACAGGAGTCCCTAATACATTAAATGTGATGACTAATTTCCCCTTTTTGTTAATTGGAGTTCTTGGTTTTGTTCTATGTATTGGAGGCAGTTTCTTCAACATAAGGTCTCGCCAAAATCCAACTTCTTGATGTTGACTTTTTGGGACTTTTTGTTAAAATTGTGTTTTGATGATTGCAGTTTAAAAGGTGAGATTTGGGGATGGGTTTTGTTCTATGGAGGAATTACAGGCATGGCTTTTGGTTCTGCTTATTATCATCTTAAACCTGATGATAATAGAATCATTTGGGAAACTTTACCTGTTAGTCAAATTTCTCTCTTTTATCTTCTTCATCATTATGTTCAAATTTGTGTGGAGTTTTTGCAGAATTCTTGATTTAGTGACCGGTAAAATTTGCAGATATTGATTGTATATTCCTCGCTTTTCTCTAGTTTTTTGGTTGAGAGAGCTGGAGAAAAAATGGGTTTAACTTGTCTAGTTTTGCTTCTGTTCATAGCATTTCTCAGTGTTGCTTACGCCAGGTTTGTTTAAAACCTTAATCATTTACTTTAACATAAGCTTAAAGATTGATCAAGTTCCGGTTTTAATGGCAGAGTGTTTAATGATCTCCGGTTATGTCTCACGTTCCAGTTGATTCCTACCTTAGCAATCCCAGTTTTGACGATTTTGTTACCTCCTAAGTATAGCCACTCCAAGTTCTGGCTTTATGCAACAGGTAACAAACACTTGTTTTAAGTACTTGTTATAAGTTAGATTTTGTTTCTTTGTTTTTGATGTTTGAATATGGATTCAGGGGTTTATACTGTGGCTAAGATTGAGGAGTTTGCTGATTTCAAGATATATAATGGTAGTTGGTATATCATAAGTGGTCATTCACTTGAACATTTGTGTTTAGCCGCAGCTAGTCTTGTCGTCACTTTCATGCTTTTGTATAGAACCATGAGGTTTCATCATAGGTAACGGTTATATTTTATCTGTTTGGTCCATATGATGCATTTGAGGCATTTTTGTGACCTGAAGAGTTTTGCTTTTTTTGGTGCAGATTAGGAGATATCAAAGGTCGTCCTTGAGACATCATTGACTCTGGTCGTTTAAGGTTTTTGTTTGTGTATTTTGGTTCTTGATTCTTTTCTTTGTCTGTTTCTTGATCTCACGTAAAGACAGGCTTTGTTTTCTTACCTCACATCATTGGT
This sequence comes from Aethionema arabicum, assembly GCA_000411095.1. Classification (NCBI taxonomy): domain Eukaryota; kingdom Viridiplantae; phylum Streptophyta; class Magnoliopsida; order Brassicales; family Brassicaceae; genus Aethionema; species Aethionema arabicum. Next base: position 215,545 of record KE152400.1, on the reverse strand, counting down.
TACTTTGTTAAAGTAACGTTTTTGCCGAACTCTTTCTGACTTATGATCTTTTATTGATTTGAATCAAACATGGAACATGAAAATCCACACTAAACAACAGCATTATGGATACTGAAAAATCAGAATTTTGATTAAATTGGAGAGTTTTATAGACCTTCGAAGAAACGTAAGTGGTCTTCGAATGTTTCAGCGTGTCTTATCTTGGTGATTGATCCATCATCTTCAACCTGCAAGAACAATAACACAAATTCATTGGTTCATATTTGCATTTTCCCCAAATTGAAATGGTTAGATTCATAGAAAGTGGAAGCTTTTGGTGGTACCCAGTACTCCGGAGGACGCATTTTGAGATTGTAAGTAGAAGCCATGCTCATACAGTATGCACCGGCGTCGTGAACCACCAGACCTGCACCCTGTAATGTATACAAGAAACTCATGTGAATCACACCTAGTCAAGCTGGCTTATGAAATCAAGGGTCGTTATCTCACCTCTGGAGGAGTAGGAAGCTCTCTTTCTTTTCCCAAGAAATCGGCTGATTCACAAACTGGACCAACCACGTCGAATTTCGAAACCTCTGCTTCAGGTGGTGTGGGAGATACTAACTCAATGTGCTTTGATTAAGAAAGAAGAACAAAAAGATGTTAGATTACTCCAAGGACTTATCTGCAGACGCTGCTGTAAAAACACGTTTCTTTACCTGATAAGCATCATAAAGACTGGGACGGATAAGTTCAGCCATGCTGCCATCGATCACTATGAAGTTTTTAGTTCCATTGGTTTTCACACCAGTGACATGGTTGACGAAGCAGCATGTGTTTGCAATTAGCGACCTCCCTGGCTCGATTATTAGATTCAGCCCTCGTGAAAGAACAAGCTCTCTTACCTGGAATTAACTTAGGATTGTAAAGATTCTGCTGATTCCAGTCTTTAGGTTAAGTAAAGGGAAGTAGTTAGTGTTCTTACAGTGTTAATGAGATCCCTGGGTTTAGGAAGGACTGCGCCAGCATGGTGATAATCTATTCCTAGACCACCACCAATGTTCAAGTAACTAACTTCAAAACCTTGACGCCGGATTTCATCAATGTACTCAACCATGAGAACGGCAGCATCTTTGAATATATCCACCTGGAATAAACAAACAAACATATGCATGATTTCGTGAATTTGTAGAGCTTGAAGTCAAGTTTTCAGAGATGAAGAAAAAGCACACTTGGGAAACATGAACAGACGACAATGGAAGCGTGAGCATAAGCTGATTCACATTTGATTCAAGAATGAGTATACATATACGATAATGGAAGCTGCTGATGTACCTTTGTAATGGTAGATCCTAGATGGCAATGAGCTCCAACAAGCTTAAGCTCTTCGGGATGTGCCTTTACCTGGTCCAGAAACCATTGAAGCTTCTCATTCCTGATACCAAACTTAGAGTTCTTGTTCCCTGTAGCTACATACGGATGCACCTGAAAACAAAATCCTCTTAAATCCAAATTCTGCAGAGCAATTATGTTATGCAAATAAGGGAGGGAACAAAGGAAAACTTAACTAGGAATGATGCTAAACATTGGAATTTAAGTATTTAACCATACCTGAGGATCAACATCAGGATTGATACGGAGCAGGACATTGACCTTCTTGCCAGCAATTCTTGAAGCTTTCACAATATGATCCAGGTCAAACTCACTATCAACATTTACGAAAACACCTTCTTGAGCAGCTAGAACTAAATCCTCCAGCTGCTTCCCATTTCCATTAAAAATGCACCTTATCCAGCAAAAGCATAGTCAATAAGCACAGTTCCATAGAACAGCAACCAATTCGAATAGTCTAAGTTCTCTACATTGGGAATTAAGTTCTCTGAAATGAGAATTTGACTGTATAGAGCAAGTATGAAAAAATACTTAGTCGGATCGAAACCAGCACGAAGAGCAAGCCTGAGCTCATTTCCACTGACGAGAACAGCACCACAACCCAAACTCCTCAAATGCTCCAAAATCTTGAGGTTATTATTGGCTTTAATAGCGTAACCAATGATTGATGACAATCCCTCCAATGCCTCTTTGTAAGCCTCAAGATTCCTGGTGATCTGCGGCTTACTATACAAGTAAAAAGGTCTGTTCTCTACAATCTCCATGATATCCTGAACCTTAGTTCCCTCGCAATAGAGGAAGCCATCCGATGATTTCTTAAAACAGTGGTCGAACGACGCATTCTCCTCGCCAGCTTCCTTCGATAGGGTTTTCACTGAGTTCTGGGACACGGAGGCTCTCAGAGAAAGGCGTCTTAGCGGTTTCAAGCTGGAGTTGAGAGACAAATTTGGGATTCTGGAAAGTGAGCTTTGATTCAATTCATATTGATTCAAGGTTCTCCGGATAGATGAAGGTTGCGAAACGAATTGTGTAGCTGCCGCCATTAGTGGATTAAGGGCCGGCTTCGAGAGTGTAGAGTGCGACTGCACAGTGCCCACGAAATTAGGGTTTGTAAGTGAAAGAAGAGTAAAAACGTTGACTGATACGTAGCCGTTAGAAATGTGAACGATGAAATGACATCCGTTGGATCCGTCCAATTAAAGAAACGGAAAATAAATAATATCTATAAGGAAATAATTTAATATCGATAGTTTTTATTTTTTTCACTGATAAAAACTATAGTTTTTTTTTTTTTTTGTCAACGATAAAAACTATAGTTTAAAACATAAAAACAAACATTAATATAATGTTATATAGTTAGGTCGACCGAAGTAGGGTTGAAATTTAACGATAGCTTTTGATGAATTAATGTGATGATATTTATAAATTAATTTTTTTTTATTATATTTTTATAAATTAGCTATTAAATTATTTTATAATAAATAACATATTAAATTAACATATAGAGATCACATTTTTGTAATCAGACTCTCTGAAATTGTAGTATTAATTTGTTATCATTTATTTGGCTATAAAATTAGATAATTATTTATCTTAAAACTAAATTTTAAATAAGCAGAATTTTGTAAAAAGTTGAGCATCAAAATTATATGCACTATGTATTTTGTGTCTATTATAAATATAAGTTTTTCTGCACATGTTTTGTCTCTATATTAAACAACAAAAACTAAATATAGATGAATTAGACATATATGCAAAAGTAGTTTAATTACATAAATAAAATTCTCATAGGATATATTATTATTATTTGTCTTTTTTTATACATCGTTTCGTGATTTGTCTGGACCATAATTTAAATCCTAACTATATCATATATCTTGGTACTATGTTATTTCTAATATCAATATTTTTATTTGGTTGAGTTTGGCTTTATTTTATGAGAACTTATAATTTTAAATAGATTTTATTAATAAGATTATTTAGTGTTTACTAAGAATTTTTAGTACTTGACTTACATAAGTTCAGTATCATGGGATTTACGTTGAATATCATTTTTATTTAAAATTATTTACACATTAATGACAAAATTAGTACTAATGTGTAAATAATTTAGTAACATGAAGTCAAACATACAAATATATTATAAAAATATATCAATAAAACATGTGTATATATAATTAACTGTTAAAATTAGATTAAGATATAACATTATTATATATTACGATTATTTTTAGCTATTAATGATGAGAATATATATCATTTTAAATAAATTAAAAATTTTGAAATATCAAATATTAATATGTGATGCAATTTCTAATAATATTTCTTATCGTGTGTTAAAGTCATGAGATCCATATATTTATAAACTAAATTAGATAGGAATCTAAGTATACAATTAGACTAATGACATTTTTAATTACTAATAAACACTAATTAGTCTTGGGAATTGAGAGCTCGGAAACAAAGGATTGACAAAATTCAAAGCAAAGCAGCATTACCGAAGAAATTACAATCGACTTGGGATTTACTCTCACAAATTAAATGCGTATTATAATTAATTACATTTAATCTTCTTTTTAATTAATTATTGGATAATCTATTACTCTAATTTCTACCCTCACACTCACTTATATATTAAAAAAATATTATTCAATTCCATACCTTTTTATTATAATAATAAAAGGTAAAACTGCTTCCACTATGTGTATGTGTCGGTGCATTATTATTACCTCATTTTATTTTATTCAAATACATATATTATCTCCCATTATGTGATAATAAAACCTTTTTTTAACTCCATATTATTTTTTTTTGACTCTGCTATAAAAATTAATATTTAAAATTAATTGTTGATTTTTTTCAACCTGATTAAGTGTTACTTATTATATGAAATTGTTGTTTATCAATATAATGGACCATAGAAAAATACTAAGAAATAAAAAAAAATTAGAAACTTTGTTAATAAATGAATATCCAATAAAATCACCACAGTCTTGACATGGAAATCATGAACATTTAAAACCGTTTAAAGAAAAAAAATTAAAAGAAAAATAATTATATAATTATAGTAGTGCGGAAAAAAATTTAATTATAGTAGTAATAAATAAATTATTGAAAATTAAAGCCTATTAAGATTCCAGAAAACTCTGTGTTGTCTCTCTCTCCTTCTTCTCTCTCACACACTCTCTCTCTTCTCTGTGTTCAGATCTGACCAGAGGAGAAAGAATCGGAGAAGAAAGATGACTGATCGAGTATTCCCAGCTTCCAAACCAGCATCCGCCACTAATGGAGCTCCAGCTGGTGCTATACCTCCTCCTCCGGCTCCAATCGCCGTTACTGGTAACGGAACAGCCAATGGAATGGCTAATCAGAAGCCTCAAGTCTACATTCCGGCTAATCGTCCGGTTTATCGTCCTCAGCCTTACAGCAGACATCATCATCACCAATCTAGACCAAGCTGCCGACGAATTTGTTGTTGTTGCTGTTTCTGGTCAATCCTGATCTTACTAATCCTTGCTCTCATGGCTGCAATCGCTGCTACTGCGATGTACGTGATCTATCATCCACGTCCACCGTCATTCTCAGTTCCATCGATTCGAATCAGTCGCGTTAACCTAACAACCGCTTCCGATTCCTCGATTTCACATCTATCTTCCTTCTTCAACTTCACTTTAATCTCAGAAAATCCCAATCAACACCTCACATTCTCCTACAATCCATTCACTGTCCACATCTTATCCTCAAAATCCAACGTAATGCTCGGAAACGGAACCATCCCAGCTTTCTTCAGCAATAACGGCAACAAAACGTCGTTTCGGGGAATAATCGCGACATCAACAGCAACACGTGAGCTAGACCCAGACGATGCACGGCATTTGAAATCAGATCTGAATCATCCACGCGTAGGGATGAAGATCCAGATACAAACAAAGGTGAAAATGCAAATGGGGAAACTAAAAAGCGAAGGAGTAGAAATCAAAGTAACATGTGAAGGATTCGAAGGAACAATACCAAAAGGTAAAACACCAACCATAGCAACATCCAAAAAAACAAAATGTAAGTCTGATCTAAGCTTAAAGATCTGGAAATGGAGTCTCTAATGGAATCATCTTTACTCTTTTTTTCTGGATTTTGTTTAAACTTTTCGAAAATTTCACAGTTTTTTTTTGTTCCTTAGTTTAAATTAACAGAAAAATCATGATGATAATCGATAATGATGATATTGTTTAGTAGATGAGCCTACAATTTACGGCTTATATATATTTATCAGCTTTATTTTATTTGGTATGATTTGAAATTTATATATTTGATAATGTAATATATATGGAATTGAGTAGCTAAAAGCTGGAGATGGGTGTTTATATTAGTTAGTTGAGATATATAATAGCGACTAGTGAAGCCATTAAAGTGAAAGATGAAAAATCAAAAGAGCAGAAACAATATAACCTTAAAATGGAAATGTATGAACAACAACAAAGGAAGACGAGACACAGTATGTATTAAATATGTATTAAAAATCTTATTGTATAATTTAATTCATGTCGCATGTGTATATACATCATTAAAAGAGACCGTTGAGATCTGCATTTTATTTATTTTTAACATATAATATATACAAATAATACAACAATACCTCAATATATATATAGTACTCTATTTAATTATTTGTTATATATTTTGCAACTGTATTAAATTGAAGAAGCAAGAATTGAAGAAATTGACAAAAAATAAATAAATTCTGAAGCCCAATAAGGAGTTTAGGCCCATTTGTAAGCCCAATACAATTTCTGAGGTGGTCACTTTTTCTTCTCTCTTGATTTTTTTTTTCCAACGCCATTTGGTTCTATGGGTTCATCGGAAAATCTCGAGAAATAGAAGATTAATCCCGTCGGAGAAGTTTTATTCTCGTCTCTGTCACTCTCTTCAGCTGCGTTGGATAACATATTCAGTTTTAGTTTTTGAAAGGGAAGATTTTTTTTGGAGTATATATTATCTATGGCGGAGAAGCTTGAGCCGGTTAAGGTTTTGTACTGCAGCGTTTGTTCTCTTCCTGCCGAATACTGTGAATTCGGTCCCGATTTCGAGAGATGTAAGCCTTGGTTAATTGAAAATGCTTCTGGTCTCTATCCAGATCTCCTCAAAGGTAAACTATAAGATCAAACCCTAATTCTTGAGTTTCCGCAAGTTCCTCGAGCTCGTTTGATTTGGGCGTCTTGGCATTAGGATTCGAAATAGCATTTGGTTCAATGTTGAAACCTTAGTCTATTAGCTTATTACCTCGATTTTTGTATTGGGAGAGCTTAGAGTTTCATACAATCGAAAAGATGAGGCTCTGTGCTCAATTTGGTGAATATTTGGAAATTAGGTATCTGGTAATGGCTTCTGTGTTTAGAAAACTATTCTCTATATGTCAATGATCTATGTCTCTGAATTTGTCAATGCTAATGTGTAGAAACCCTCTGCATTTCTGCTGTACTGGTTATGAAAATCAGTCAAATCTGATTTGAGGATATACTGATCTTTGGTTTTGATAATTGATATAAACTACTTGTTCAGAAGCTAACGACAAGGGGGCTGATAATGTTTCTGACAAACTCCAGTCAGTAGGAATCGCTTCAGGTGGCGCTGATGGGGCAACATCTTCTACTCAGACTGGTATGTACCTTTGTTTGTTCATATAAATTTGCTTCTTCGTCTCGGCTCACTTCTGTTTCCAAGTAGACTTAATTGGGATGTGAAGTGCAGTTACTATGTTTTTTAAGTGGGCACGCCAATGCATCTGTAGCATTTCTTAGCTTCTGGTGAATCAGCAATCAAGCTGTTGCACATGAATGATGAATTTTTGTAGAGTTACGGATTGGTGTTAATTCTTATGCGAAAAGGATTAGGGCTATGATTTGAAGTTGTAATAACTGAAATTTCCATGTTATAGCAGGGACATCGAAGAAGGAAGAAGTGAAACGTCTTCCCGGGGGAAAAGTAAAGAAGAAAGTAAGTAACTTTGCGTAACCTTCGTCCTCTTTACTTATATGTCTAAAGAATTGCTAAGTTTCCACAGAATATACAAAACAGACACATCTGGACGTTTCTATGGACTTACATAATTGCGTTTTAACTTTGCTCTGTTTTTCAAGCTGACCTATTTTGACGACTAGTTGTCTAGTTTTCTAACACTTATAGATCCAATATAGGAAAGACAAGAAGTTATTATCGAAAAAGTTGTGCGTAACAAGCGTAAATGTATCACCATTGTGAAAGGACTAGAACTATTTGGTGAGTTTTTTGCTTGTTTACAACAAATTCCATTATCCCCATTGGCTATAACAATCCTTAATCTTCTAACCCTTGGAAATTTTTTCAGGGATAAAACTCAGCGACGCATCTAAAAAGCTAGGGAAGAAGTTTGCCACTGGAGCATCAGTTGTTAAGGTAATGTATAAGCTGTAATCGCAAGTATAAGTTGTTCAGGAACACGGTCTTATGCTAAAGGTTTTACAACTTATTTCTTATCAGGGACCAACGGAAAAGGAGCAAATAGATGTTCAAGGAGATATAATCTATGATATCGTTGAATTCATTACAGATACTTGGGCTGATGTAACTCCACTTCTCTC
>KE152400.1:179913-190598 GCA_000411095.1 Aethionema arabicum | reverse complement strand
TTTATAATAAATATTCAAAATAACATATGTTATATAACGGGTTAGTATGTAGTTTGGACTGTGATTTTAACAGGTGATGACGGACTATGTTAAACGTTCATGTTATTTAATAATCACAAATACTTAACTATATATTAATACATTCACTGTATATTTATATAAGAGTATAATTAATTAACGTAAAACAAATTAATAAAATACGAAAAATTATATAATTGAATAATGTTATATCAATAGCAGAAAAAATGTTTATCCCGCACATAGTGCGGTAAATTGCTAGTTATATACAATATATAAAAATTATTTTTATATAGAACATCATTATCCAAATATTTACTTTATTTATGAATGCAATCATTAAAGAATCGCAATTACCAAAATGTCTCCTTCATGTTACTTTTTTCTATTTTAATAATCCCAAAGAAATTTTGAAATTAATATTGTAGATATAGTCATTTAGGTATATAGGTGCGTGTATTTATATTAGGGTCATATAAAATTGTTATAGTCAATGTTTAACGAAGACACGTATTTATATTTAATCATTTTAAATAAATCTAAATTCATTTATTTTGTTTAAATAATGACAAATCTGTAAGTGAAACGTTTTAATTACTTTTTATATTTAGATTAAGAAAATTATCATATTGTGGGTTGATACAACTAACTGACATAATTTTGTCTTATGTAATATATACAAATACAAATAACCATTATATAGTTGAAAACAATACTCGTGTTAAAAAAAATTGGATATTAAATAAACCCTTTGAAGTAACATAAAATTTGTTTTTTTAAAGAAGAAAACAAACATGATATGATTGAGCGGATAAAATAATTTGAGACAAAAAAAAGAATTATAAAATAATAACGACTTCGTTAAAAAAATGATTATAAAAAATGAACTATATATATATATATATATATATAACATGAAGCAAATATAATTGCATACATAAACTAATTTCATTTGATTAATACAGTAAACTTTCTATAAAATATAATACTAATATTGTATATAATAAGATTCCATTTGTCTATTTTTTAAACCACAAGTATTTTGTAAGATTTTATTTAAAGATATGCTAAAAATGAAAGTAGTGAAATAAAGTAAAGAAATCGGATCTTTTCAGATTGTTATGATCTAATCAATAAGATCGGTCAAGATTTTAAAACCGTAATTATTGCAATTTAAAAAAGCATTCTGCATTTTACATTTGCAACTTGAACTTTATATTATGTTGATTTTTTTTTATTACTAGAGTTTTTGATATATAAATAAATAATTAATTATCTTTACATTAAAATATAAAAGGCGACAGATCGGCGTTGGAGGAGGGAAGGAACACAAGCTCATGTGGGCTTACTCTGTTTTATTTTATTTTTTAACATCCGAGAAGATTACAATCTCTACCTAATTATTTAAATATATATTACCATTTTATTGTATAAATGGTAAATAAATAAAGAAAAAAATAATCTGAGTTGTTGAAAATTCAAAAATATGATTTTGTAGCTGAATTAGCTGTAAAATTTACCATTATAGTGTATAAATGGTAAAATATGATTTTATATCAAGGATTATAATATTTTAAAATTTTGAAGTGGAAAAAATTGTGAATTATTAAATGATTTTTTAAACGGCGAATTTCAATTATTTTTTTAAAACTCGGGTATTTCATAACCAATTTTTAAAAATCGAATTATAAACATAAAATTAAAATATAATCTCAAAATTAAACCAAAGAACATAATTTAATTTTTGAGTTATTTAGATTTCAATTTTAGATTTAATTTTTAAATTTCGATTTAAAATTCAATCCTTAAAAATATAATTTTGATAAAGGAGGAATGAAAATGAATTCAAACTTACTACTTTTTCAGCTTATTTTAATATCTAATAAATTCATTACAAAAACAGAATATTATTATATAAATAATAATAACAATACCACTGATATAGTTAGATTTATAATTTTAACGCCTGACATAGTTAGATTTTATTTTACCATACATATAGGTATATATATATATATAATAATTTTTTTTTCCTCATATATATAATGATTTATAATTAAAATACCAATTTTATACAAATATTAAAAAGAAAAAACAATATAAATAGACGCTCTCTGTAGCGTCTTCCCATCCGGATTAGAGAGTTCTCCATTTCTGCTCAGTTTTTTAATTTTCCCTTTTAATTTAAAACTATTTTATTTAATTTTTATTTTTGATCTGATATTTTTCAATCTTATTTGCATCAAATACACAAACTTCGTCACACAAAGGTTCCGTCTTGTCATTTTATTCCTCCTTCCTTTGGGGTTTCTGATTTCATCTCTAATAAAGAAAAAAACCATTTCCTTGATTTTTGTAGATTTCTGCCATTAATGGAGGATAATCAAAGAAGCAGATTCAAAAAAATTTGTGTTTATTGCGGAAGCCACTCTGGTCATAGAGAAGTTTTCAGTGATGCTGCTATCGAACTCGGCAATGAACTGGTTTTAATCCCTTTTCTCTTCTTTTTTTTTTTCCATAAAAATACCAACTTTTATGTTAAAAACATCAAAAGAAAAAACTAAAAATCAGAGCTTTTTGTTCCGATTTTGAATACCCAAAATACAAAGTTTTCAGCTTTACATTCATTAGCTTCGTATTGTATATAATACTCTTGTGAAATTTACCATTTTTTCCTTTACTTGGTTTGGTTTTAGCTTTCTGTGTTAAATTAGCTAAAGGTTTTGAAAGATTTGAAATGGGTTTTTTCCTCTGTTTCTTTGTGTGATTGGATTCTGGTAATGCTTAATGTTTCAATGGTGATTTTAATTTGCTGGATAAATTTGTAGGTGAAGAGGAAGATAGACTTGGTTTATGGTGGAGGAAGTGTTGGTTTAATGGGTTTAATATCCAAGAGAGTTTATGAAGGTGGCTTTCATGTTCTTGGGTTAGTTTCTCAAACTTATAAACACAAAGATGTTCTTGTGTTATAATCTCTTAACATCTCTATGAAATTTGCAGGATCATTCCAAAAGCTTTGATGACAATTGAGGTATTTTGAAGCTGAATGTGTCTGAAAGTTATGTGATTTAGGGAATTTTGAGGTTAATTTACCTGGTTTTTTCTAATTTGGGTTTCATTAGATATCTGGTGAGACTGTAGGAGATGTAAGAATAGTTGCAGATATGCATGAAAGAAAAGCTTTAATGGCACAAGAAGCTGAAGCTTTCATTGCTCTCCCTGGTTAGAGTCTTTAATACTTAAACTTGAAAAATCAAAAGAAAGTTTTGGGTTTAACTCAACAAAATCATTACTTTTTCTTACATTAGGAGGTTATGGAACAATGGAGGAATTGCTTGAGATGATAACATGGGCACAACTTGGTATTCATAAGAAAACGGTATTCAACAACACTTTGCCTTAGAGAAAACTAGTGATTAGTTCTTTGTGTTGATTCTTTGAGATTGTTTTTTTGCAGGTTGGTTTATTGAATGTTGATGGATATTATAACAATTTGCTTGCTTTATTCGATACTGGTGTTGAAGAAGGTTTCATTAAGCCAAGTGCACGTAACATTGTTGTTTCTGCACCAACAGCTAAAGAACTTTTGGAGAAAATGGAGGTAGAAAACCTTAGTTTTTTTCCTATTTTCTTGTGTTGAATTTTTTCATGTTTTTGAAACACTTTTGGTGATGGATTTGGTATTTGTTTAGAGTATGATTTGATTTTGTTAAATTTTTGCAGCAATATACTCCTTCACATAAGCATGTTGCCTCACATGAAAGCTGGAAAGTTGAAGAACTTGGAGATTACAAAGGAAAAGAGAGCACAGAGCAATGAAGTACTGTTATTGTTGTTAAATTGAGTACTTTCATTTTCAAGTTTAGTTTGATTATTTCTCAGATTTTCTTGCAATGTGTATAAGCAAAAACAATGATGTTGCAATTTGAAAACAGACACAATTGAAAGTCTTTTGCTGATTCTGTTTTATTTTGTTGGTTTTGATGTTGCAAAGAACCAAGAAAAGACTTCACCTTTTGGTTGTTTTGTTGAGTTTGGTAAACAAAAGAAGACTTAACCTTTGGGTAAATTCAACAATTGGGTATTGCAATTTGAAACCATACAATTCATAATGTTTTCTGATTCTGTAATTAGAGGAGATTGGTTTATGGGTTCTTCAATTCATTACAAAGAACCAAAAAACTTCAGGTTTTGATTGTTCTGTTGATTTTTTTTTTTAATAAACCACAAATGTTTCGGGGATTATGGCCCATACATCTTCTTCGGACCGAATATCAAAACGGGTAAATTTCTACCACAAATGATGCCAATTTCTTTCCAATGAAAATCGAATCCTAGTTTCTTGGAACACATTTCCACAAAGAACCACTAGACCAACACCTCATCGGTTGTTCTGTTGAATTTGGTGAAGTAAGAGAGAGCCTTTGGGTAATTAAGCAATTGGGTATTGCAATTTCAAATCAGACACAATTGGGTATATGGGATCTTCTTCTATTCATTACAAAGAACCAAAAAAGATTTGAACTTTAGATTGATTTAGGTGAAGAAAAAGAAGAATCTTTTGGGATATTTTGGGTGTGGTAACAAAGTGAATGTTGATAGAATAGGAAGAGAGGAATGGTCCCATTGATTGCATCGATAAGTTGAGTAGAAAAGCACAAAACGTGAATGATGTATGACCAAATTGGACATTGATAGCTTTCTTCTTTTTGTTAAGTGCTTTTTTGTGGTTTGTGGCTTGTGGTGTGTAATCAATCAAAGTCTTGTCCTTTTTCTTTCTTTTTTTTTTTTTTTTTGGTCTTAATTACTTGCTCTAATTTGATTCAAAATCATTCAATAGTTTAAAGGTCATGACTATGACTTTGATTTTAATTATAACTAAAGGCCTTATTTTTAGGTTTTTAATTTGGATTTGATTACTTACAAATCATTGACTAGTTTAAAGATGATGGTGATCATAATCTTGACAATAATATATTGTTTTTATGCTCAATTAAGTCAAAAGATAATTTATATTTTTGTTAAAACTTTATCCCTTACAAGTCAGATTTTTGTTTAATGCTCTGTCAAGGGGACCAAAAGCTGAGTTGTGGAGTAGTGAATTTGGACCCAAAAAATGATGAAAATAAAAATAAATAAAAAGTGAATATAAATATAATATGTCACTTCTTTTTCTAACATATATGTCGTCTTTATGTGTGTCCTGATTTAGCTAAACTCTTAACCTTATTTCTCTTCCTATCTCTTCTCTAAACCCTAAACTTTCACAAGGTTATCTTCTCTTCACTAGTCTTTGTCACTTTCAATTTACCCACAAATCTTTTCTCAATATAACTAATTTACACATTTAAAACAAGTAATTGTGTTTTAACTTTAGAATCCAATGAAAAAAAGTTGAGACTTTACTGATCACGTGTCCTAAATTCATAGTTTCAACATAATGGAGCATATATTTTTTTCACATTTTAAGACACTCAAAGTTATGTTGTTTTGTTAGGAAACAGTGAGATGAAGGATTAAAGGTGAGAAATTGACACCTTTTGATGTTGTTTTTGTTGAAAGCTTTAGTCTTTTTCTTTAGATGGTGTAGATAAGAGATGGTGTAATGTTGCAGCTTGAATAACTGCACTTGGGTTTGTGTCTTTTGGTGTGTGAGATGTTGTTCGTCTTATGTTGAAACTTCTTTCTACATTGGTTTGTCTCGTACGCCGAAATGACCGTGGAAGATGTCTCATGAGCCGTGATGAAGTTACGAGTAATACGACACCTAGCATGATAAGTAGCCTGCAAAAGTACAAAGAGTTTAAGATCATATAAACTATAGTTCTATAATTGGTGTATTGTGATATATTGTGAGATCTTTTGGAGTGTGTCTACATATGGTCCAAAATTCAGTATTTTACGAAAGTATGCTTTGATTTTGATTCATGTGTAGAGGAAAATGATCAAGAGAATTTACCATCCCATGAGAAGTAAAAGTCTTCCAGATTGTGAAGTGGGCAATTTTTCGCCTAGAGCGAACATTCCTGCGACCACACCGGTTACAATTGATGCCACGGCAGCGCAAGTGGATACTACGATTGCTCTTCCATGTTTAAGTCCCCGGGTCTGGTCAAGTAAAGAAATGAAGTTTAAATGATGAGCGAGATACATGAATATCAATCTATATGCAAGCTACATGTAGAGGGAAACCGTTATGTTATACACAATAGTGTGCTCCATATTAGAATGCAGAATAAGAGGAATGGAACGAAACTAGCAGGGAGAGAGTACCTGGTAGAAAAATCCTGTTCCGCTACAGCATATACTAATCGAAATGCACATGGGAATGAACATTGTTGAAAACCCTTGCTCCACGAATACGAAACCCATCTTTGATACCACAGATGCCATTCTGTGATCAAATGTGTTATAAACAGATGTCAGCTACATAACAAGCTATAAACAGAGTTCAGATTGAGCTCTATTTTCCTTGACCATGTTCTTGCAGACACAACAGCACCTAGGTCCATTTATGTTTCTAAACTCAACAACACATGTTTCTCAGTATATAGGAGAAGATGATGAGTCAATAAAAAAGGCTTAGCACAGAGCTCAAAATGATATGCATTTGAATGTTTATTGGTAGAGAAAGGTACCCAAATAAAATCCCAGATTCCAAACCATATATAATTTCTTCCACCACATCATATTCCCCCTGAAACAGAAAAAAATCGCATTTGGTAGGATAAAAAAAAAATTATAACGTGGTGGTGGAACTTAGCTTTTATAGCTCGAGATATTAACTCACTAATCAGTTAGAAGAGAATTTACCAGCTCCTGCTCCCTGCGCTGGCGCTTGAAGATATGAATCCACGCATTCAGTAGTACCTTGTTAAATATTCAACGACCAAGTATTCAGTAAGAATGCAAATACGAACCACCAATTCAATGATCGAATGCAATCTATGCTCCAGGAGAATATAACCCAACTGTTCTCATAGTCAAACTCAGAGATGATACATACGGATCACAAAAAGCCCTCAGGCAACATAAGATGCAAGGAGAATGCCAAAGGCTTTCTTATTAAGTACCATGGATGAAAGGTACCTACAAACAAGATGGCAACAACAAGTGCCAGCCACAACAACTGAAAGACAGATATTAATGATGCTTTTTGCTCCTCACCACCAGCACCAACTCCTACAACAAGTAGACAATCCTCATAAATTTTAGGTGATTTCTATAACATCACAAAATCGTTAAAGCTAACAGTATGAAGAAGAAGAAGACTATACTGAATAGCAAAAGTAAATACAATGACTAATGATACCTATTGTGCCAATGCCAGCAACTGTAATCCCAATCCAGTCAAAAACATTCATGACTTCCTTCAAATAAAAATGTGAAAAAACAGATAGAATGGCAAGTCCACATCCCGAGACTGGTTGAACTACAGACACCTGAAAGCAGATTCCCAACAGTCAATAATCATGGCACTTTGGCTCAGTGCCAGGCGTCTTAAAGGCAACTATATAGGCATCAGAATAAAAGCATCTCAAACTTTACTTACAGGCGCAAGTGATAGTGCCCTCAACATCAACAAAGCTCCAAAAATGTCCATAAGAAAACCTAATGCCCAAGGTTTGTTAACAGCATATGCCCTTATCACCTGAAATTTCAAAATTCTGATCAAATAAGAGCTTTCCACACGAAATTGATCCCGGCTTGCAACTCACTACCAAAATTGACCTAACAAACCGAATTAGGGCCAGCTCTCCGAATAGTGCAGTTCACAATATGGATCAATTCATTATAAAACTAAGCAAGCCAGAGTCACAGCCGAACACAACGCCGCATTAGCAAATATTTGAATCTGATCCAATTCCGAATTCTGGATTTCACCAATATCAATCAAATCACTCGTATTCTACTCGGAATCCAATTCGAATTTCCAGAAATAAATCAATCTACAATATCCTGAAACTGGAATCATCTCCAGAAACGCTAAAGATCTATCCATTAAAATAGAAATTCAAACTCGGAAACGCTACCGGCTACACAATCGAAATCGAAAGCACCAGATAGAGAGAAATACCTTAAGCTTGAGGGAGAGAGGAGGGAGGATAACGGTGCCTTTCTTCTGGAGAACCTTGCCGATATTGTTACCGGCGGTGGCGGCAAGGGTGAGGCAGATCGATTCCCACATCTTTCAACGACCCCTAGAAATGACGCGAAACGAAGCTACACTTGTTAAATTTAATTGCTACGCTTTCTTTTATTTCGTCGACGGATGTTTTACGTTTTTATTACGACACCGTTTCAGTCTCTCTCCCTCTTCGAACTAACAGAGTTTAACGGCGTTAGCAATTATACGTTTTTTTTTCAGTAAAAAAAAAATTGACTTTTTTCTTTATATATTTTTTAAAAGAGGAAAAAAGTAAATTACACATAGAATTTTTTAAATATATATATATACCATTGTTTGATTTTTATAGCAATACGAATTCCAATTTCATTAAAACCTTAATTTATCGACTAAATAACAAAAAATTTCAGAAAAAATAAAATAAAATTATGGAGTACTTTTTTTGTGTTAATGGTATCTATATATGTATCACTGTTTTTTTTATATAGCAATACGAATTCAAATTTCATTAAAACCTTCATTTATCAATCATTTTTTTATTTTATTTTAATGTTATCCATACCGCTTATATAAAAAAATAACAATCAACAAATAACATTATTAGTTTTGTTATTATTGACAATGCAAACGAAATAATAAAAAGTCATATTCGTTTTTCACTCTTTTGACACAAAATTAACTATCAACAATATAAAATTCAACATTTAACTTTTTGTTATTAAATTTTCATCTCTGAATATTATGTAAATAAACATTTTCAATAATTTTAACAATAAATTATTAAATTAAAACATAAAATTTTCGCTGGCATCACAAAAAACACAAAACTTTGAACTACAAAAATCCCAATAACCGATGATCATATATAATTGTGAAATTCAGATTACAACATACACACACAAATAGAAAACAAAAACAACAATCAAATCATATAATTACTTCAGAAAAAACCAAATAAAAATCACATCAAAATAAAAATAAAATAAAAATTAAAAAAAATTAGAAAATTTCAAATTTCACCACCAGCCATAAACAACTTGTGTGTATCTCTGTTTAAGCCATCTAAAACTTTTCCTAAACGATCCTTTCACTTTACCTTCAACACTATACATCTTATAACTCGCTACTCGTTTCTTCCTTAGCAGCTCTGGATCACTTATTCCCCATGATTTTGACCCCGACGACATCGATTTCGATTTCCCCCTTTTCACATCGTAGAAATTATTATCGTTGTTGTTCTTCTCCGCCTGCGCGTACGACGCACTATAGCTTCTGAAATCGGCCATTCCTGGAGCTTGATCGCCGTTATAAGGCTGGATCTGCATCCCTCCATCTCCGTAAGTTCGTTGACGGCTGTAATCTTCCATCGCCGACTACGAAATCGAGCGAATCTAGGGTACAGCTAAGAAATGGCGAATAAAGAGAATAATAATAAAGGAAGAGAATAATTGTAAAATCAGGCCCGTTTCCTTTGAGCTAGTCTCTATTTTTATTTATTATTTATTTATTTTTATAATATTTTCAAAAAAAGGATATAAAAAAGAAAACAATAATAATTTTACCGACCGAAAAATAAACTATACTTTATACAATAAAAGAAGAAAATAATATTGTCCCTTTTGACTATATCGTTTTTTTCATAAAGAAAGTAAAAGAAAATGTGTTTTTAGAAAATAAATAAAGAGTGTATTACGTTTATTTTTCTGAAATTAATTTTATTAAATGGGATTTTTTTTTTTAATTGATTGTTGACGGTTGATGTGAAGAATAGTCGTCTATGGCAAACTGTAAATAAATATGATGTTGATATTGATGGTGGCAACGTGACGACCAATTAAAAATTAAAGACTATATGATATATAAGGTATATACAACTTTCAATCAATCGCTTTATTTTGCCTAATCCATAACCAAATTATTATTTTTTATAATATATAAATAAATAATTTTGGTCTATTATCCGTAGTATTTGATATATTGTTTTTTTTTTTGTATTTGATATATTGTTAAAAATATAAATAATGTAACAGTTATTATAAGTATGTTTGGTACATATAATTGTTGGCCATGTGTGGAAACATAATTGTTCATATGGAATTATTTTAGTAGATTTAAAAAGCTCACTTTCTTTATGGGTTAAACTTTTTTCTTGTCGTGTTTTGATGTTGTTGGTAATTACAGTAATGCCATTGAACTTTGTGTTGTTATTGGGCCTGGGCTTTTACTTTATTGAATCTGAGCCCAGTCCGTAGAAGCCTCGAAGTAATGGAGCGGGTGACAAACGTCACAAACCAAAGCAAAATTATTGGAATTGAATTTGAAACAGAATTTTATAGCAATATAGTCTATAGTACAATAAGAGTATATTTATTGTTAAAAAATTGTAGTTGTATACTAAATAACTAGATGTTTCTCCCGCAAATTTTACGGGACTAACATTTTATAAAAGAAATATTTATTTTTCCCACTAATATATAGATAATATAGATATAAACAATATATATTCAAAATATTAATATAATTTTAAAATATGTATTAT
>KE152400.1:133005-179717 GCA_000411095.1 Aethionema arabicum | reverse complement strand
ATATAAATAATTAATATTCTTAAATATATTATAATTATTTATAGATAAATATAAAAATTTTAATAAAGGACGGTCCAATATTTTTTCTCTAAGGATTAGTTTTCTAGTGGCACGGTCTACAAACCAACGTTGTATTTAAAATCGCTTCTCAAATAATATATAGGGGATATATGTTTTAATTTTTAGTAATCAAATATATGATTGATATATTATTTACTTAAATAACTCAAATCAAATTAAACTTAAAATTTGAAATTAGTATAAATAATCAGAATCACCACAAATTTCCTAATAACAAAAATCAGACATAATGTTACTAAAATTATAATTGTGATCTGTTTGTACGTTTGACGAGAGAACCCAATAAAATTATCCAAATAACTTTGAAATCGAAATTAAATATCAGGTTTATGATCTAAATACTAAAAAGAACCCAGATTTATGTTTAATTTCAATTTCATTTTTTAAATAAATCAAAATCAAGACAAGAAAGAAACCTAATGACCAATACACACATAGTCTCTATATAATTAAAAAAAAAAGTTTCTCTACTTAATATAATGTGTTTTTTTTCTTGGAAAAGAAATCTATAATGTGTTTTAAAAAAAACTGTTTTACAATTTCACTGTAGAAATTGATATTACTTTACTATTTAAAATCTTTTAACTCGATTATTACCTATATATAGTAGTATAAACTATAGAAATTAGTTATATAAATTGTGTTTATTAATAAGTGTGTATTCAAATAAAACATAATATGTTACAAAAGAGGGAAGTAATGATTTAAATAGTTAGAAGAAATGACGATTTTTGAAAAAAAATTTTTTTAACTCAATTACGAAATCTTTCTAAATATTCGAATATTTAAATCGAGTATATATAAAAATAAAAAAGTACAAAAATCTAGAAGGAGGAAGAGTGGGAGAACTTTGGAGGTGGGGTTTTTGTTGGCTGGCAAACTCTATCTCGCCACGTGTCACGTGAGGGTTTCTCCACAAAATTCCCACGCCGAAAGTGGACAATACACGGTTTGGGTATCAAAATATCAAATTACTTTGTCTATTTCATTTTATTTTAATTTTTATTTTATAACAAAATAAAATGAAAGGTGTAAACAAAAAAAAATTAATAATTAAAAAGTTTTTTTGTAGTGTATGCACATTAGTAGAAGCTTTAATGTACTGTCATTTGCCCCACCAACATCTATAACATCCACAATAAAATCATATCTCCATCATCATATCAATTATCAAATACTATTATTCAACTAAATACTATATATTATATTCTGAACTTTTCCCCCTTTTCTTACTCTTGGTTTAATTTTTATTTCTCGAGGCTTCAATTTCAAGCAATTCATCGAATCTAATCTATAATGAGTCAAAGTGAGAATGTTCCACAATTTTTTATTCCCTCATTTTTTTATCATATAAGTTAATTTATAAATCGTCGGATTAAAATAATATTCTCCTTTCGTTTTTTTTAATATAGTTTTATAAATTTTGATATCGTTTATAATTTTTTTGATTTACCTAACCTAATTTTACTAATTAATTCTATTTATCAAATGTATTATAATATTTTTTTTAACATTTAATGATGATCAATGGTATAACTGAAATTTACTTTTATAAATTACCTCGAAAAATCGAAAATGATACTTAATTTTTTAAAAATATATGTTTAAAATGAAATTTTAAAAAATGGAGGGATATAAATATTTTTTATCCCATATTTTACGGTTTTAATTAGCTTATACTTGTTGACAAAAAAAAAATTAGGTTATACTTTTGTAATTATAATCACATCAAATTAACATATTAAAATGTAAATTTTTATCTTTTTATTCTGTTTGAGAAAATTATAATATTTAGAACACGTGTTGAATTTGATGATTAAAGGATGGTGCAATTGTAAGTGTTTTGCCGATAAAGGAAAGTTCTGGAGAAAGCATAAACATATGCGCACTTCCATATTCGGAATTATCTCAATATTTATCTTTCACTCTTTTTTATTTAATTTTGTGGAATATATTCTCCAAAAAGAATTATTTTATATTTCAAGAATACACCAATAGAACAGTTGTCATCATCATACCCATTTGCAAATCTCAGTCTATTCACGTTCTAACCAGATCTTGCCGTTTGATTTTTCGAATCTATGAGATATGTTTTCATTTTATTTATTAAGATTTGTTCTAAATTTAATAATCATTTGTTTATTTTATTAGTTTTCTTATAGCAATTTTCTTTGTTTCATGTAATACAAGCGATGTTTTAAATTTTTTAATGTAACAAAATAATATATTTTAACTGTTTTATTTTTTATTTTTTTTTTGTTGCAACACATAAAATTATAAAATATTTTGATTATGTTAAATTTGTATTAATAAATCTGCATTCAATGAAATGTTGTTATGGAGTAGTATATAACAAAAAAAAACAAGGTAAATCATTAAACTTTACAAAACTATCAAACCAAAAAACTATATTAAAAATCAATCAAGAATTACAAAAATAATTAAAACTTAACCAAGCCTAAACGAAATAAGATGAACCACTATAAAAAAAAGATATATATAGAGGAATTGACATAATATATTTAGATGTCATGTAAAAAAATTACGGATCTATTCCTATATACACAAATATATATATATAGAGAGAGAGAAAACGTGACTGCAACTTGAGTTTAAATACTAGGGTAGAAAATTAGCAAACCGAATTAATTTATTTTGTACAAAAATGAATAGTAAAAGGTTGAATTAATAAATTAAATTAAATTAAAGAGATAAAAAAATGAATAATAGTGAAGAAAGCATGCATGCTTTAAGATGCTTTTGCGCCGTATTCAATAAATGGGTGGGAGTTAAAGTGGTCATCATCGCTCTCTGTTGATTTATTATTGGTCTCTTTATTTTTATAATACACAAATTTCAATTAAATCACCCGAATAATAATATTATATATCCCTCATTTTTTCTGTAAAAATATAAAGAATATGTATATAAGTCCATATTTTATTCCTAAGTCTTAGGACCATTAAGTAAAAAACTATACATTATTAGTTGATACGTTAAGCTCATATCACTAATTATTATGCAGTTGGTATATTTTAATCCTTATAAGTTATTGGTTACTGATAACAAATAATTATATGACGTCTTAATGATTCTAATTATATATTCTTATGTTTATATTCAGTATTTTTTGTTAAAAGGATAATTTTGTTTATATTCAGGTCTTAATTAACTTACTAAAACATTTTTTTAAATATCTTGATGTTTGTAATTTGATAGTTTTTTGACACTAAATAACTCCATTTTTTATTATTGTTTTTGTTCGTTAATTATGAAAATAAACAGAAAAAAGAAAATAAACAGTTTTTTTTCATTCACATGTTTTTTATTAGCATAGTGTGTATTGAACCAAAATAAACACTGGTATTAATTAAGTATGTGAAATATTTTTTAATCTCTTAAGTCCGGCTCCTTTGTAAAACTGTTACTATTTGACTAAAATTATTTTGAGAATTTGTTTGTTATCAAATAATTAAATAATATTGTAATTGTATATTTGTATGCATTTTATTGTTAATTAAATGTAAATTCACAACATACAATCAAATATGCATTTTAATTCAAGCAAACAGTAAAATACATACAATTACACACATATATATACATATATTAGATATAAAAACGTAGTAATATTAATATTTTAGATTAGATTGCACGTTGTTGTGGTTGAAAACCAAACAATCTTTGAAATAATTCAAGAGAGAGAGAGAGATTAGAGTTTATCTCTTAGATCTTAATTAGATTACTTTCTCTCTCCTCTTAATTAAATTAATTAATTTGATCTCTAATGGCAGTTTGGCTATAAAAAGAGCCGACAGGTCTCAGTTTCTTCCCACACCCAACACACATACAACAACTACTAATCAAGTTTCTATACACTTCCTCTTCTTCTATATACTATATATATTTTATATATATATATGTATAAATCTGTAATTGATAAAACAGTGATATATATGCATATGGGGTGAAATTATTAAGGTATAGTTAGAGAGGTGACAGAAGAGAGTGAGCACACATGGTGGCTTTCTTGCATAATTAATTAGGGTTTCTATATATGCTTGAAGCTATGTGTGCTTACTCTCTCTCTGTCACCACTCTCTCTCTCTCTCTCTCTCTAGATCTATCTTTCTCTCTCTATATCTCTCATGACCTAATCTAGATCTGTGTTTTTTTCTTCTAATGATTGAAATTAGGGTTTTTTTATAACAAAATTGATTTGGGGCTATATATATATTAGATATGGTTTAATTATATCTTTGATTTGATTTTGTGATTATGAAATGTATTCATGAAATTAGGGTGCTTTATGTTCCCCTAATTGCTACATATAATTAACTGGTTGGTCTGTAAATAAATTGTTGTTTTGTTTGCTGCTCTTGAGAAATGAGAAACTAAAGATGTATATATTGTTTAATTTTAATTTTAGGATCATGGATTATATATATATATATGTTAAAATAGAATTGACTTTGGCATAGTTTGGAGATAAGTATGAAGTTGGTAATTGATTTTATAAACTATGACTAATTAATGCAGGTTAAGAGAATTTTAATAATCTAATTGAATGTAGAGATAATCGTATAAATTAGTTTGTTTGTAATTATAAGAGATTTTATGTGACTTAATTTTCACAATTTTTGAAATTACAATATCTTGTTTGACAACAATCAACGTATACATATATCTAACTTTACTATTTCATTTCGTCGTCTCCTAAATTTTTTGTTAAGAATGTTGAAGCTTTTTTCACTATATTTAAAGTAATTTAGAAAATAGAGATTTGAATCTTACAAAACAAATCCGATTTGAAAATCTGTAAATGAATTGAAGAAAAATAGTGAATTCAAATTTTTCATATATGTATATATGCATTTGAGTGAATATATATATATTTTCTAGGTCTCTATTATTATAAAACAAGTGTTTGTAAATCGGACCACCTACATAATAGTGGATGTCAACAATCTAATATCTTCCAATGTTCAATTACATAAATAATTAACAAAAATCATCAATCAAATTATATATAATTCGAAAATTAGCATAGATTTTATACTTATATTCAAAATACTCACGATTTTTCATTTTTATCAAAATTCTAATAACTTACCCTTTTACAGTTTCACTAACTAATCGATTATTAATCATTTTTATAAATCAAAAATTAAATAATGCGGCAAGAGAAAGCACAGGTACAGGAAGCCATAGCAAATCACTGCCATGAGTTACAAGAACTTAATCTTCAGCAAAAGCTTGAAGCTTATCGTTGCCCTAACAAGGTCTCTGTGGCTGAGGATGAAACAGTTTCTGTTGCAGCTGAAGAAGAGCAAGCTAGCTGCTGAGTTTTAAATATAGTGTCTGGCAAAGATATGATCAGATCATAATCTATCAGAAAGTTTAGAATTTTTATGTTTTTTTTCTTCTGTTTATACGAATATGTATACACAAAATGTTAATTTTTTCCCCTTTCTTCTGAAGTTCAAAGCTTTGGAGAGAAATTGTTATAATGAAAGTAGTAACATCCAAATTTTACAGAGAGTAACTTGATTGAATTTAGTTCCAAAAGTTTTAAAATGAGATCTAAAACTGAGACATTAATTTGGGTATCAGTATGCAACTTTCTCAACACAGAGTTTCAGATGCTATGATGTTGTTAAAGACAAGAACAGATCTCTGTATTGAGATATTGTATCATCTGGGCTTCAAGAGAGTTTCAGGTGCTATGATGTTGTTAAAGACAAGAACAGATCTTTGTATTGAGATATTGTTTCACCTGAGCTTCAAGAGAGTTTCAGGTGCTATGACGTTGTTTAAGACAAGAACAGAGTTTTGTATTGTGATATTGTATCATCTGGGCATGTAACTGTAACAACAGAAACCATAAATGAACACACTCAAGTTTCAGAGGAAGATAAATTTGAATGTTACCAATCATATGTCTCAAAAAAAAGCTTATTTTGTAAGCAAACAACAAATGTAAATTAAAAAGTGATGTTTAATGTTTCCCCTGAGGGTCATTTACTTGTTTATTGACACATCACATGCGATCTTCTTTCTCAGGTTGCTTCTGTTTTCAGAGGTTGGCGAAGTCAACAGGTTCACGAAGGAGCCTCTCCATTTGTTGTGCCCTAGTCCTTATAGACATATCCAACACCTTTTGTTCAAACTCTACTATTAGCCCACCATAGATACTTGGATCTATCTGCAAAACACACACAATTACCATATATATAACACATGTTTAGTTAACCTTCTCTTTAATCCCACCTATGCTAATTAATCAGAATCATATACCTTCTGTTCCACAGTTACTTTCTTCCCTTTTCCAATTATCTCCTGGAGAGTCTCTGCTAGTTCCTTCTCCTCTGCAGCAGGAAGTGGCTGTGTTCCCCAACATGTGAGAGTCAGATGCACATGGTGGATATGAGTTTGCAAGAGATAAAGAGTGTAAACTTAACTTAGCTTACCATAACTGTGGTAACCAAAACTTTGACATCACCCTTATGTGCAGTTGTTAGCTGAAGAAACTTCTTAACAATCACCTCTAGGTTCTTCAGCTTTCCATTCTCAGCTAACAAAGCTGTTTCAAAATTACAAAAACCATGGTTAAACCAAAACCTTGACCCAAGGAAGTTTACAACTTGGGTGCAAGATTGGATTCCATACAGAGGAAGTTCTTAGTGGGATCTGCAAACTTTGCTTGATCACAGACATCCATAATAGCAGCTATCCTTGTCTGCCTAGGAACAGACGGATCCTTTGTAAACTGTGCAAAGATGGGGCTTGTCTTCATTGATTCAATCATCTCAGAAAGGTCTGACTCAACTTTTTCCAGAGCATTAAGTTTTACAGATGCAATGTACAGCCATGAAGCAAAGTTTCCAGATTCACCAGTCAAAGCCAAAGGCACCTGATCCACACATGAAACAAAGATCATACATAAGAGCGTAAACACCCAGGGATATCAATACCCAGCTATACATCAGTTTATTTGATGACTTTTCAACAATCCAAGAAACAATTTGATGAGATATATAAGATGAAATCAACCATTGGCACAAACTAAGACAAACACAGAAATTGCTTGAAAATGGATAAGAAAATATTGAAACTTAAAACAAACAACAAGTACCTTGACTTTCTGGGTATTCTGAGCCGAAGCAGTTGCATAATCTCTCAACTGCGATAAATAATGCAACGGAAAGGTGAATTGATAGCATTCTCTAGATAACAGATATAAATTAAGGATTTCAACAACAAATGTAAACACTACAATCCGATCTTTCCAATTAGATGGTGGAATCGACTGATCTTGTAAATTCTACAAATAATATATAAGAAAAAAAAACAGGAAGTTCCGATTCCTAACTACAGATTTGACTTCTAAGATTCGATTAACAAAATGCAATTACCGCCGGGATCAGCGCTCCTTTCTGGGGATAAGATCTGGCAGATGAAACGGAATCCGATAAGGTGATCTTGTTCAAGACGGAGAATCCCGATCTGATACGACCAGCGAAAGCCATTGTTGTCTTGCAGATACAGAAGATTGGAACCCTAGAAAATCAGCAAAATCAGTGAGGTGCTTCGTCGAACAGAGAAAGAGAATAACTTCATTTCATCCCTTTGTTTCATTGGGCCTTTTTTCCCTCATTTTCATTGGGCTTTTAAGTTAGTATTTGGGCTTCATTGAACTTTACTACTATTTTTTTTTCTTTTTAACGATTTTTTAATTTTTTTTTTCTCTCTCAATTGTTATATATGGCGATGTGAAACAAGCAAAATAACACTAAATCTAAAATCCTATATGGCGATGATATTCAAAACTCTTTGGTATTTTTTGTTTCCTTTAATTAAAAATACAAATACATTTAAAAATACATGTAATTAATTACTCAAAAAGCTTTAGCTAAGAAAACTGAATCCTGAAATTTTCATTGTTAAAGAATCATATATTATAAACTTTTGGTAACTTTATATATTAGCCGTGACCATCTTCTTAATAAAAAGACAAAGAGAGTTTACAAAGTCTCACTAGACTCAGCTTTTGTTGTCTCATCAGGATTCTGTAACGGAACGGTACTCTTCTCTTCCTCCTCCACAGGACTACTCTCTACTTCTTTCTCTTCCGTTTGGGAGCCACCACCGTTCTCAGACGCCGTAACATCGCTTTCCTCTGCTGTATTCTTTGTCTCAGTGGTGGTTTTCGCCAGTTTTTTTGATGATTCTCGAGAAGAGGAAGTGGCTAAGATACGGCTAAGTCCATCGTATACGTTCTTGGAGTCCATAACGATGGTGGCACCACCTGGATAACACCGACCAAAGCATGTAGCGCAGTGTGGAAACACAACCTGTAGATAAAGAACCAAGGGAAATGTGAACTAAGAACTAAGTTTTGGCTTAGGCTTAGAGAATTCAGGTGATGGTATGGGAAGTGGAGACCTCGACGAAAGCTCGGCAAAGAGAGAGGAAGAGATTGGATTCGTTGAGTCGTAGCATCCGAGTTGTGTTGTATCTTAGAAGGGAATCGGAGACAGCTTGTAGTCCTTTGATCAGTTCATGAGCAATTACATTCTTTAGACTTAGAGGCGCACATGGACGTAGTTCGTTTAATGCGGCAGATACACCTGTGAAAAAAAATCCGTTGAGCTTGCAGCTTTCGTATATTTAGCAATTGGTAAGTAAAAATTGTCTTACCGTTGATGAAAACGGCAAGAGGAGGGTGCTCCATCAAGTATGATGGCGGTGTGACGTCATCTTTGGTATCTTCAGTAATACCAGTTGCAGAGAAGCCAACAGATGGTAATGGAACCCACCGGTGTGAATCCAAAACTAACTGGAAGTAAAACATTATGAAGATTTCAATACAGAGAGTTGACTGAAACCAAACAGTGCCTGAGTTCAATGTTGAGAGAAAGTTAAACCCACCTGGAAATTCTCAACTGCTGTGCTCATGTTCTTGGAGAATAAGTTTAGAACCGCCCTGTATAAGTATACGAGTTATATACTGAACTTGTGAAGGAAATGAACATAGATTATGATAGAATCTAAAAGGTTAATGAGAAGGATAGTTACTCTTCAAAAAGAGGGGGCAGCAAACCGCGGAAGTCTAGCCCAACCCAACCAAGTCCCATAGCACAGTACTGCAAAGTCACGAAAAGCCGGTAAATGTTAGAGTTGCACCAAGATAGTATACAAAAGGGAATACATGAGATGAAAAAGAACTCAACCATGCACTGATCCAAAATATTTGATAAAGATCCTCCTTCAGTAATTTTTGGTAGCATAATTTTCAGAGTCTTGAGGTGTGATGTGATTTGATGCATGGCCCAGCTAAACAGAAGTCCACCATCATAATTTTCTTCACTTCCAGATGTATCATCAGCGAAAATAGCTCGATATTGATTAACCACGTCAAATAGGTGCATTCTATGACAGTTTATCATTCCTTTTAAATACTCATATGCATTTTTCTGATCTAGATCCTCTAGAATTCCAGTGAGCCATGCCTCTCGACATCTTAAGAACTGCACAGATAAGAAGAAGCATTCAGAAGTTAAGGTATATCTTACAGAATGAACAATTCCATAGACAAAATAATTTACCTGCAATCGCATTTCATACTCGCCAAAGACTCCTATTCGACGTAAGTACCCAATAATGCGGAGACATTCTGGTAACTGAAATTAGGAGAGACAAGACAAAATATTGAGCCTTGTTTACATTGCTAACACAACCATAACTTACTAAATACAAAAAAAGAAGCCATATTGACATGTAACCTGTATATTTGAGCGTAGTTTCTGGAGAAGCTGTGAGAGAAGTGACTGAGTTGTTTGTCTAACCTCCACTGCGAGTGCTTGGATAACAGGCAATCTTGACAAGGAGATAATATTGATTCATATAAGCTGAAGCTTCAAGTTTCAAGCCGTTAAGTAGCCAAAGGAAAAAAAGGACCGTGAGAAACATAACAAAAAAAATACTCACTTGGGATGCATCGTAGCAAGTTTGGCAACAAATGCTTCCAGGTCAAGAGCTTCATCAAAATTTCCGTTCCTCACACATCTGATAAAGATACAAAGCTTTAGAAGTTGCTTATAGTCAGGAAAAAAATTTATTTTTCCCTCATCACAGGCATGAGCATACTTTGATGAGAAATAAGGTTATAATATATTTTGGCATGACGTCTAATAGCTTACGTGTCCATAAGCTGAGGGATCTCAAGCAAGTCAAGAAGAGTGCTGTGATTTGCCAGCAATGCTTGGTTCATTTTCCTCTTCTCCAGAATATTCTCAGCAGAATCAATAAACTCTGTGCAACCAGATGTCACTTTTGGGACTTCGCTAATCTGCAATGCAGGTATCATATTGAAGAAAATCTCCAGAAACGTAATTGCTAAACTCAGGCGATGCTGTGCCTCTGTGCAATAACTTATTTCGTTTTCTGAAAACAGGAAGTTCAAGAATCTACATTCCTAAATTCCAATAACTCATTTCAGATCCTATCAATGACATTTCAACTCTGTATGTCGAATTCGCAGCTATTACAAGTCAAAAGCAAGTTCACCGGCTAGCATCTAAAAGCAAGTCAAAACTAGGCAGGCAGAACAAAAACATAACTCGGTAAAAACTCAAATTTGCAATTGAATGAAGAGGTCGAATTTACCAGAGACTCGAGATGCTTATCGATGGAGGAAACCTCTTGCCTAATCGCCAGCAAAGCATCAGCAGCGGTGATAAACGCTCGGTAATTTCCAACTGCCACTTCTTGCATTTGCCTCTGAATCCGCTCCGCGTCCACCCGAAGCAGCTCCGGCTCCTTCGAGTCAGCAACCAACAAGGTTCAAACATCATAACCCCAAAGATGTGTAGGGTTAAGAACAAAAAATAGAGAATTAAAGAAACCTTGTGGAGACGATCAAGAGTGAAGGAAAGAAGCTCGGACACATACGGTTGCTGAGAAGCGGAAGCGAGAGAAAGAAGCCCCGATGAAGCCTCCAAAGATGACATCTCCCCAACCTCCGTCGCCATTGCTAAGGAAGATTACAGATCCAGGAATAAATCACAATTCTTCAACGAATCAACAATCAAACAATGTCTCTGTAAAACTCAAGCTGGTTTTGCTTCCTATATTTTCCCTCTTTGGATCTGAAACTTCTCCTGCATCTAATTTTTTTTTCTTCCTTCTTTACAAAAAAAAAAGTCGAGTTTCTTAGGCCCAATGGGCCTAGCCAGTACCCGAATTTATGGCCCATTAACCTTTTTTTATCTTCTTTTTTTCTGTTTTTATTTTGTATGTAACCAAAAAACTATAGATTTTTAATCTATAGTTTCGATAATGTAACAATATATTTATCTATGTGTAATACATAATATTAGATGACAAGAAAAAAAAAAAGTTATTAATTTATTATAGTTTTACAAATCGGAAGCTATTTTCTAAAAATGGGATGTCAAGTCGGATCCAATTATATAACATTTTTATTATACATTAAACTACTGAAACATTTAAATTAATTTAATGTAAATTATTACATTAATGAGAAACAAAAAAAGTTCTTATATCACATAAAAAAAGTTTTTTTAAACTTAGAATAAGATAATAGTCTTTACACTAACGATCAATTAATTAAAAAAAACAAAGAAAATATAAAAAAGAAAATAAAAGAAGAAGAAGACGAGAGAACAGTGGAATCTGACTCTGTGTAGAAGTAAAAATAAGGGAAAGGATAAGGCGGTTGTTGTCCCTGTCCTTGTGATTGCCCTTTTGGCGGCGGCGGAGGAGAAGCTTTTGAGTTATCGGAAGAAGACTGTGGTGGTTCAGGTGGCGGAGGTATAGATTCAAAGTAGTAAAATCGTGGAGGAGGTGGATGGATCACTGTTATCAACGGCGGAGATGAAGAAAGTGGCGGCGGAGAATGTTTATGTGACGGAGACGGCGGTGGTGGCGGCGGAAGTGGAGGAGATGATAAATGCGGCGGAGGAGATGATGAAGGCGGCGAGGAGGACGGAGACGGTGGAGGAGAGCAAATAGTGGGACACGTGGAGCATTCGCTGATGCAAAGAGGAGTTACATCATTTGATGATGATGCAACTTGTGTGATCATGATCATGGTGATGATGATGATGATGATGGTGGCCATGATGATAAACAAACTTAACATTGATTGCTTCCTCGGGAGATATATATATAAGTGATATGAAATGGGTCGACAATAAGATGCTTTCTTGATGTATTGTAAAATTAAAGTACAAAAGTTACATTTTAACTTCATTTTTTTATCTTTATAAAATAATTAATTTTAATTTGTGTGTGTGTATATATATAAATATATATAGTTTAAATTGGATATTCTTTTCTCAAATCATACTCTCAACTTTTATTCTGTCATATATATAGATTCTTTGATGCTTTACTTACGAACTTAGTCTTGAATCAATCACATTCTCTTCATTCTTTCCTAATTACAATTAATAAAAATAGTAACTAATCGATATATAATTAATTTAAGAATGTTAATTCTAATTTTAAAATTAATCATAATTAGATCGATACATTTCATCTATACAAGAAGTGAATATTGACTAACACAACTTAAACTATAATTGTTTGTGTTTATGTCTTAGATTTATAAATGATGATTATAATACAAAATATGTATATAAATTACAATCATATATATATATAGTCTAACCGATATATAACTCAGAAAGGTGGAAGTTTATATGATACAAAAAAATATATAAATTGTTAATAAAATTAGATCTTCACCTACCATTTCCTTTCTTGAGACACAATCAATCCCCCTCAATACAATTCTTCACACTTCAATGGTTAATTAACTTTAACTTAACCAAATATTTCAACACTTTTCTTTAGGGTTTCATGTATTTATATACCTGATTCAATCTCTTTCCCCCAAATTTTTTAACCGATTAAGTTCTGGAACTACATCTCTTCCAAGATCTGGTCGGTCTTTCTTCCTTAGCTCTGCGCATTTTAGCGATAACTTAGCGAAATTCATCGCTTCTTCTACAGGCCAATCTGTTACAACAGGATCAAGAATCTTCTCGAAAGTTCCTTTAGTGATTGATTTCGACACATGATGAGCTAAACCCATTGGATTCCTTGCTGTAATAATCTGAAGCAACATTATTCCTAAAGAATATATGTCGGATTTTGTACTTAACTTGCCTGTTTGTTGATACTCTGGATCTATATAACAGAATGTTCCAGCTGCTGATGTCATGTGGTATTGTGTGACGCTATTAGCCACTGATGCAGGGACTAACCTTGCTAAACCAACGTCACTGATCTTGCTTACATAGTTTTTGTCTATGAGTATATTTGCAGGTTTTAGATCACGGTGGACTAGTGGCTCTGGTTTAGCTTGATGAAGAAATGAGAGAGCTGTAGCGATCTCTGCTGCGATTTGGAAACGTTTTCTCCATGAAAGTGGAGGTGAGTTTCCTCTACGAAAGAGTCTATCTTCTAAACTCCCATTGTCCATGAACTCGTAAACTAAACAACCATATTCTGGACAAGCACCAAGGAGAAGAACCATGTGAGGATGTCTTATGCTACTTAGAACTTCGACCTGTAACAAAATCATCAATCAAAGAGGTAAGATAAAGTTAAACATGTTGAGTTTTGAGTTGAAGTTAAAGCTTACTTCTTGGTTAAATTGTTTCTTTCCTTGAGCAGCATCAGGTCTTAGGACTTTAATGGCGACAGGAGTATGATCAAGTATGCCTTGATAAACTGGTCCATATCCTCCTTCACCTATTTTTCTACTATCTGCAAATTTCTCAGTGGCTTCTTCAATCTCTTCTATGGAGTATTTTCGATACCGGACATCATTTTGTACCAAAGCACTAAGGGCACGGTCTTTCTCTTGGGATTCTTGTTTTGCTTTCATCTCTGCTTGTAACCTTCTTTGTCCTTCTAATTGTGCCATTCTCTGTGCTTTCTCAGCTGCTTCTATTGCAGCTCTGCATTTTGCTTTCTCCATTTCTGCAACAGCTAAGGCTGCTTCTTCAGAAAGTCTAGCTTCTTCAAATTTTTTTGATTCTTCCATTTTCCATTGATGAAGCTCATTTGCCTTCAAAACATGAGAGCCAAGAGTATTAAACTGGAGCAAGAAAATATTCTCGTGTAGAGTTCATCTAATAGAGATTTTACCTTCTTTTTCGCCGTGAGTGCTTCTTTGCAAGCGGAGCTATACATGTCCATGGTTTGTTTGAGTTCAAGCTTTAACCTTTTCATCTCAGCTTCAATATCTTTCTGCAATAAGAACTCAACAATTTAGTGCATGATAATATTGTTTTTTCAAACTCGATATGTCATAAACTTATCATTCTACGGTTAACATACAACATACACTTGACTGGTAAAGTGATTCATCAGAAGAACCAGAAGCACCAATGATATCAAAATTCATGCCAGAGAGGTCCATGGAACCCATCATGACAGATGCAACATCTGACTCATCAGAATATGAAATTCGTCCTGAGGGATGTCTTTGACTTTTTGTCTGAGTAAAATCATGAGTAAAATCCAGTGATCCACTTGTAGGACCTTTGTGCCTTTCTCGCAATGCGTTGACTGAATTATCGTGAGGATTCTTCTCTGGAGTTGTGTTTCTTGAGGTACGTTGGCCCCTACAATATTCCAACAATAACGTATATCAGTTTCATCATCAACAAGAGAATATGCACTAAGTATCGTTTACCTAATAACTGGATCTTGCTCACTGTCAGATAAAGATTGTAGAAGAAATCCAGATGATGGTACACGAGGTGGGATAAGTGTATTGGTGATTTGCCTTTGAGCAGCTTTGGAAGTATTGATTTTCCCTTTAGAAATCACATACACAGAACAAAACTCAGGCGTGGATTTCAGTACCGTAGCTGGAATATCATGGGATTTAGTGAACTTTAGAGACCTTGCAAAAGGTTTCTTGGACGGTGATCCCATCACAAGGTTGCTCACAAGATTCTTGTTAACATAATCCAAGATTGTTCTTGCAATGTCGTTTTCGTCTAGAACAACCTCAACCATTGAAATCTAAGAATCAACAAGCAAAACATATGGTCAATTTTGCACACCAATTGTTCGACGAAATGTTTCAATGAGATAGAGGAGTTAAATACCCCTTTTCGTGCGCAATATCCTCTGTACGGAACAAAAAGCTGATTCAACTCATCACTATCAGAAATCCCATTTCCTCCATCTGCAACGATTCAATCCAAAACCATATACACACCAAACAAGATGAGATACAGAGACAACATTTTGTTAATTCCTCTCCACAACAATGTTTCATAAACTAAACCCTAAGTTAGACTTAATGAGAGAAAATGAGGAAAAAGATACCTACGATTTGGAATTTTATGACGAACATGGACGAGAGTTATGGTGGAATTGCTGATCAAATTCGAGAGATGATCAACCGCCCAACGAACAGCATAGTTACTGTTCTTATCTTTGTCAATGGCAACCACCGTGGTGGTAATTGGTGAGTGGCTATCGTCGGATGAGTAATGCGGAGCCATAATCGAAACAACAAAACTAACCACACCCGATCTAGTGTTGTTGTCGAGAATCTGAAGAGAGAAGAGAAATTGTTGCTTATGGTCTAAGTTTCTTTTCTCTCTTCGTCTCTGTTTCAATGGTGGATTGAAGAATAACGAAATTTTCGAAAGAATAAAACCGAGAAATAAGCGGGATGCAAAGATTTATATTAACCATTGTTTTTTA
Source organism: Aethionema arabicum (assembly GCA_000411095.1). Classification (NCBI taxonomy): domain Eukaryota; kingdom Viridiplantae; phylum Streptophyta; class Magnoliopsida; order Brassicales; family Brassicaceae; genus Aethionema; species Aethionema arabicum. The sequence continues at coordinate 163,874 of KE152400.1, read as the reverse complement.
TATTTTACTTTTTTAAGAATATTTATCTATTTGTGGAAAAAAAAATCTAAAGAAGGGACAAAAAAAAAACTTATAAGTATTTTTGGTATACTTATATGTATTTTTTTAATGAGCAGCACAAGAGATTATTCATTGTTACATTATAATTTTCGAGTTTATATGTTAATAAAATAAATAAATTTAAACCGTTGGACCAACTCTAGCGGTATTGTGTAAATTCTTTTAATAAAATGACGATTTTTAAAATATGAGGAAAAGATAAAAAAAAAATTACGCTTTTCAATATTTTCAAAAATTTTACTTTTTATATTTCTAAAATATGAATAATCTTTTTTAAATGAATTTTTCCAAAAAATAATTATTAAAAAATATTCTTAGGATTTGAAAAAAAAAAGTGAAGAATTGTTGTATAATAAGTATATATAAAGACTAATATGAGTAAGAATACGAAATTAATGGTTATTTATTGTAAATCCACTCGGCTACTATTTATGATTCTATAACTTTTATTTGCAATAAAAATGATCAGTAGGCAAAAAAAACTCAAAAACCAATCTAAATTTGGGTGATTTAAATATTTTTTTTTAATACTATACCTTTTTAAAAAAAATCAAGAATATAATCGAGCATGAGAAATGCCACCGATAAATGTGTGCGTATATATAATTACAATTTATAGAATATTATTTTAAAATATATTATATTAACTAATAACTAATGTCTTGTGGTTTGGTAAATAGAATAAACACAAAAAAAAAAGTAAAATGTGTGGGCCCCGAAAGTCACAATCAGACACCTAACCATTCACACCTCTATAGATTATAAACGATTAATAATAACACAATGTCCGATACTTCCTTGCCGTGTTCACATTCCTTTTTTTATATTTTTAGTTTCTTAGTATAATCATTTGACACCTTATTGTATATAAATAATAATAACATTATTGGACTTACTACTATATACAGATTCCTGTGTGTGAACACACCCACTCCATAGTGTTTACGAAATGTGTTTTTAAAAAAAATAATATAAATAAAAGAGATTGATAAAGACGGTCCATAAATTTAAATTCATCTTTTCTTGTGGAGATACTTTAACGACTTAATATCTTATGATAAATGTTTTAATTTTTTTTTGTTTTATATCATATCATATTCATACGTGACTTAGATCATGTTTGTATCAATTTTAATTACTACTTAATTATTTATTTTTTTCTATTGTGAACAAAAGTATATAAAAAATTGTGTAAACTATAATTTTAAAATCTATATAAATTTAAATGTACCACTTTATTCGTGTGCTGCATTTTCTCTAATGGTCTATATTCCTTTTTTTAGATCTATTCGTACTCTTAATGTCTTTTTATCCAATTTCGTTATTGTTTTTTCCTCGCCTAAAATATTTGTACATTTAATATCATAGTACTTAGATACTTTAGAACATTATTGTAATCAGTCGAATGATTTTTTTAAGTTTTGTTTATTAGCTATATGTCATTTTAAATCGTCAAAAATTTATTGATATATATATATATATATATATATATTAAACTGATAATTGTATATTGTCATACCAAAAAAAATAAGTTGATGGAAAAAATATAACAATAATCATATATATATTTATTGTAACCTCTATTTTTGCTTTCAAGTTTAGAGTTAAACATTACAAAATATGGCACTAGATTATAAATTAATTTATTTGGTCCGTTTCAAAGTCTAAATTCATTAATATCAATACAAAACTATATATAACTGTAGCGGCTTTTTTTTTTGTTTAATGTAATATGCTAATAAAATATGATCAAAACTAAGGCTATCATACACAAATAGATATAAATATAACTGATTTTATCTATTGACAATAAAATTTCAGATTTGCAAAAAAAAAAAAAAATTATAAAAACTCCCTAATAATTTGCTAGACTTGACATAATTTTTTCGTAGTGTTAATTATGATTTTTTCTTAACGAAACTATTTATAAAAATGCTATTTTTATGAACTGTCATATGTGTTTCTATTTAATAAGATTCGTTTGGTTAGATGTATTAATTCTAAAATCGATAAATCTACAACTAACTAGACAAGTCTGAAATGATAAAGTGTTAGTCAATAAATCCCTTTGAATAAAGGCAGCACACAACTTGGAATAATAATTATTTAATATCTTCTTATAATTTCCCACCATTTTTTTTCATAAAACATTATTTAAACTAAAACTTTAAATATTATACTTCCAAAAATCTATAAAAAAAGGTTTAATCAAATATCTAAAGACACAATTAAAGCAGATTAACTAGAAAAACACAGCTTAATTAAATAATTCGTTTCTGTATCATAATATTCTTTATATCGGTTAATAAAACATAGAAAAAATAAATAAATAAAAATTAAAAAAAAATAGGGTCAAAAAGTCAACTTGCGTGTTCACACTCGTCCACAAGGTTCCTCTCCTCCCAAAAATCCTCTCAGATTTCTATTTATGAACCAAAACAAATCTTTCTCTTCTCCAACAAATCCCATATCCACTTTTTTTTGCAGGCGGCAGAGAAAACACCAAATCTCTCTCTCTATCTCCGATGAGCGCCGCCGTTGAAGTCGGAGACGAGGAGGAGGAAGAAGTTTGTAATGTCTTCGATGTTGAGGTAGATAGTGAGTCGGCGACCAAGAAGAATATCATCAACGAATCTAATACTACAGTCAAAGGATTTTTCACTTCTTTGCTTTTAATGGAGGAGCATGAGAAGCAAGACCAGGAAGCTAGGAACGTTGCTTCTCGCCGTGAAATGTCTGATTACCAGATTAATTACCGGAAAAGAGCGAAAACGATGTCGGATTATTACTCCGATCTTCAGGATTGTTATACTGATGGTGACGAAAGTTCTGAAATCAATCGGAAGAATTCACGTTCCTCACGTGCTACCTCTGCTATTACAGCTGTTGCTACAGAGGTTTCGGAGCTTGAGGCTGATAGCGGAGAGATTTCTGGATCCGGATCGGTTCGTGGTACAGGTCAAGGTCAGCAACGGCGATTATGGGTTAAAGATCGAAGCCGAGCTTGGTGGGAGGAGTGTAGCCGATTAGATTATCCAGAAGAGGATTTCAAAAGAGCGTTTCGGATGTCGAAAGCGACGTTTGAGGTAATTTGTGAGGAACTGAATTCAGCTGTAGCGAAAGAAGATACTGCTCTTAGAAACGCGATTCCTGTGCGGCAGAGAGTCGCGGTTTGCATATGGAGATTAGCTACAGGGGAACCACTTAGACTCGTCTCCAAGAAATTTGGCTTAGGAATCTCTACTTGCCATAAGCTGGTTCTTGAGGTATGTAAAGCAATAAAGGATGTTCTAATGCCTAAGTACCTTCAATGGCCAGATGATGATTCTCTAAGAAACATTAGAGACAAATTTGAATCAATTTCAGGAATCCCCAACATTGTAGGCTCAATGTACACTACTCACATCCCAATTATAGCTCCTAAGATCAGTGTAGCTGCTTATTTCAACAAACGGCATACAGAGAGGAATCAAAAGACCTCATACTCGATCACAATTCAAGCTGTTGTAAACCCTAAAGGGGTTTTCACTGACTTGTGCATAGGATGGCCTGGATCAATGCCTGATGAGCAGGTGTTAGAGAAGTCTTTATTGTACCAGAGAGCCAACAATGGAGGTCTATTAAGAGATATGTGGGTTGCTGGTGGACCTGGTCACCCACTACTAGACTGGGTATTAGTACCATACACGCAACAAAACCTTACATGGACACAACACGCGTTCAACGAGAAGATGGGAGACGTGCAACGAGTAGCTAAAGAAGCATTTGGGAGGTTAAAAGGAAGATGGGCTTGTTTACAGAAGAGAACAGAAGTAAAGTTACAAGATTTGCCAACAGTTTTAGGCGCTTGTTGTGTCCTTCACAACATATGTGAACTCAGAGATGAGAAAATGGATCCTACACTAATAGTCGAAGTGATTGACGACGAAGTTGTACCGGAAAACGCTTTGAGATCGGTTACTGCATTGAAGGCAAGAGAAACAATTGCTCATAACTTATTACATCATGGCTTAGCTGGTACTTCCTATAGAACATGAAATGTTCTTCTTCCTCTTTTGTCTTGTTAGAGGATGATGATAAACTAAACTTATTTGATTCTTTGTTTTGTGTATTGTACTTTAGATCACAGATGCTATATAAACTATAGATGAAAACTACTTACATACTATACAAATCTGGTCTCTTTTCATCAAAATCGTTTTGTCTGTTAAGTTTTTGATCCAGGGTTGTTCATAAGCTTGGAGACTTGAAGAGTTTGCTACTTCTTACAGGTACTTACTAATCAAACCATGGTTTTTAGATATATGATCAAATGATTCCCATTACATAACAGACAAGATCTTTGTCTAAATTACAGGATGCAAACAAGGATTTAACAAACACAACTCTTATTTCAACTTGCAACACACAGAAACCAGATTCAGATACATTCAAAACCCATAAAACAACACTGGAAACTCAAGCAACCTGAACTTGAATAGTCTTGGGCTTCTTAGGTTCAGGAGGAGGAAGTTTCTCCACCGTTACCTTCAAGACACCGTCGTGACACACCGCAGATATCTTCTCCAAGTTTGCATTTTCAGGTAACTGAAACTTCCTCATAAACTTCCCCATTCTCCTCTCCATTCTCACATACTTGACACCATTTTCTTTCTCTTTCTCCTTATTCTCTTTCTCCCTTTGTCTCTCACCACTCACCACAAGCACATTATCATTCTCAATCTGGACCTTGATCTCATCCCCTTTGATTCCAGGCATATCCACCACAAAAGCATAGGCGTTTGGGTACTCAATAACATCTGCAGGTGTAGCCGCCATTGCTTTTGCATCTCTTACATAAGCTCTTGATGGGTTGTTGCGTGTCTTCTCATGCTCCTCTGGAACTTCAAGCATGTCTTCCAAGATAGAGATGATCGGAAACCTGTTAAAATCCATATCTTTCTCTTGCTTCTGTGTAAAAACTGCTTTCTTCTTCTTGTTCTTGATCAGAGATTGTCAAATTTCGATGACCCATTTCGATCACCGAAACAAGTATTTAAACACAAGATAAGAGATTTCTAGAGTAATGTAGAGACCAAAGCTCTCCGTTCTCTAGAGTGTTTTCGAGAACATTCTGGTCTTTGTAGATTTTAAGTAAAAAGTGGGCCATTTCTAACTTTTATTAATTTCATATCTGTTTCCCAACTTTGCATTAACATTGGCCCAAAATTATAAAAAATTTCTAACCAAACATGAAATAAATTAGATTTTTTTATCATTTCAAATCTGAAAAAAACATAAAATAAATGGCAAATACATTGAATATATGAACAAAGTTCTTCCCTTTTCAATGGCTAGAAACAGGTTCATATCTGACTACAAAAACACAATAATTAAAACAGAGGAATCACAATCACATGAGAACACTAAACCCTATGCATACGCAAACCTGATCTAACAAGAGACAAATTAGTTGTCTTTTGGAGACAATAAAAAAGATGTGATACAACATTTATATTAAATCAAGAACGAGCTCTCTTGTTGCTGCACGATGGACATTTATATTGCTTGATGTGTTCAGCTCTTGCTGGTGTTATCTTCACACATTTTCCATGGAACCAATTCTCACAGATATCACAGCAAATCCAAAACTCATCAGCTGCATAACTTTCTCCACATGCACCACATAATGTTTCTCCTTGTTCATCATCTTCTTCCTCTTCCTCATCAATTTCTTCTTCTTCCTCTTCGTCTTTCGGCTCTGCCTTTGAGAGTTTGGCACGAGGTTCTGATCCTTTCTGTAATTTGAGATTGGAAAAATCAGTAAAGGTTTTAACTTTAGCCATGGACAATAACAATGGAGTCAGTAAAGGTTTGAACTTTAGTCATGGAAAAGAGCAATGCAATCAGTAAATGTTTGAACTTTAGCCATTAAAGGGCGTTAAATACAAAGTTGAATAGAATCTAGGGGAATGGTAAAACAAACTCTGAATTTTGTGGATTTGATGTAAAACCCCCAAATTTTAAAAATAGTTTTTCAGACCTTGAACATTGATAACCGGGTTTTTTAAACCTATAGAATTTTTTTAATTAAAATTAAACTTTGAACATAACATTAAACCATAAATCCAAAGTTGAATAAAAAATATAATTTTTACAAATTTAAATTCGAGTATTCGGTTAAAAAAACCTGGTTATTAAGTTTTTGGTTTTAAAAAAAACGGTTATCGGGTTTAAAACCCCGGTAATCTAAGTTCAGGGTCTAAAATACCATTTTAAAGTTAGGAGGAGTTTTACACCAAATAGTTAAAGTTCATAATCAATTATACCATTTGGGTCTAAGTTATGTTTTTACCTTGGAGTTCATTTTGGGTTTGTTGCTGCTATTGTTGGAAACTGAAGATTTTTCATTGGATTTTTTCTTTGCAGTGCCATTAACAACTTCAAATATTGTTGGAAGATCATTAATCATATTGAAAAGTCTTCTCCTGCAACAAATTTGGAAGAATATTAATCACAAAAAACCTGCAAAAAATAAGGGAATCCATCACAGTTATATACCTATCAGCTCTGTCAAATCCAAATCTTGCACCAAAGAAGAAAGCTACTGCAAGTAGCCAAGCATCACTATGAACAGCAACAAGAGATAACCAATCTTTTTCCAGCATTCCATCTCTAGCAAAGTTGATTCCAAGAACAGGCTCTGGTAGCTCTGGAGGAACTTCTTCAGCTGGTAAATTCACTTCCCAATGCTCATTTGGGTGCCCATAAAGACACAAATTCTCTTTTTCTATACAGAATTTAACCAATTAGGGCTAATCAGAAACCAATTAGGGCTAATGAAATACCTAATTATCGGACTAGTGAAGCTCAAAACTTTGTTGAGCATTCATGAGAAAGAGGAAACAAACAAGAAGATAAAGCTAGGGTAATGAAGATTCTACTTAACGATTACATAAAATTTGGAGATTTTACTTCAACAAAGTCAAATAAAAATCAACACTTGACTAATAAACCCTAATTCTTAACCCACAAATCTCAGTTCATGAAACGAAACCTAAAATCAAGGTTAAGTAACTTTCTTCTCTATAGACAACAAAAATCCCAGCAAAAAACACTTACCAGGATCGCAAAGACGGTAAAATTCCTGGACATCTGCAAGAAAAAATCCGACATTCAAAACAGTTAGTTTTCCAGTAAAAACCCATAAAGAAAGTTTCGAGATTTGAGGGAAAAAGTAGCAAAAATTTATAAAAAATGACAGAAAAAGGAAGCTGAAGAGTAGGAAAACGGAGAATTACCATTAGTCAAAGCTTTAATCATCCCACCTCTCCGACCTTTGAAATCCCTAAACACCTCCTCCACCGTACGTGGATTGTACGCGCCACCGCCGTCCATGGAAGCCGTAATCACACTGAGTATCTTAGAGAGAGAAGCAGAAGGAGGGAAAGAGGTGAAAAGTATTTGACCTCAACAGAAGAGAGAGAGAGAGGGAAGAGAGGTGTGACGGATCCGAATGGTGTAATTGAAAATAAATATTTAATTAGATTTAATAATATTGGGAGGAATCCGGCCCAACAGAAAAATGTGTATGTGATGGTCAACGGTCAACCTCAACTATATACAATATATATACATAACAATCATATTATAAACGTAAAAATCGAATAAAAGAAAATAAAACATAGTAAAAATACGGATTATGAGTGGGACGATTTAAATTAAGAATATGTATTAGATAAGATTGTTACAATTTCCAATTAAGAATATGTATTAAATAAGAAATTTTGATATCTACTATACACAATCTATGTTTCTATTTTTGTTCTTAGTTATCTATTATGTTTACAAGATTTAGTTTTTTTGACATTAACTTTAATAGAGAATACTATTTTCATTTATATCTATATAGAAATTCAAGCAATTTATTTTTTTTTATATGTAAAGTTTTTTCTTATATAATAAGCTAGAATATTTTTACCCTAATTATTTAGTAATTATTTTTAAATTTAAAATATTTTCAATAATTATTTTTATAAATCTACACAAAATGTATATGCGAAAATGTAACAGAGGATGACAGCTTGGATATGACAATTTTTTATTTTTTTTTAACAGACAAATAATTTGTAGTAGTATTGGTTTTTAACTCTGTTATTTCAAAAATTCCATAATTTTTTTCTTACCATATTTAGCTATTTGACTATTGAAAATTGGGTGAAAAAAAAACTATTGAAAATTTGGAATTTTTATTTTATTTTAATGTAAGTAGTGAAAATGTACAAAAATTCATGTATATAGGTCAGTAAATACTCGAATCCACGGTGATCATCTCTGTGTACAAACGGAATCTAAAGGTTAAAACTTCAAGATGCTCTCACTTTGTTTGCTTTTAGGGATCAATCTTAATCCATTAAGGGCGCGTCAAAATCTAGTGAAATGAAGTCAGCTCTTTCATCTTCACTATTCAATTCCAACAATCTTATAAACCCTAATCCCCTTTCTCGCTTCATCCATCACACGGTACCAAATTCACTCAAATCCGTTTTTTATCCTAAATTATCTGCGAGATCGATCAGTAATCACACTCTGAAACCCCCATCGTCGTCAATTTCAGCTTTAAGACCTGTTTCATCCATGGCTTCCACTTTTAAACCTGAACAAGCTAGAGTCCCCTCTGCTCTTCCCCTCCCCGCGCCTCCTTTAACAAAGGTTAGCTCTTTTTTTGTTTTGATTTTATGGGGGTTTTGATTATCTCGTGATTTGATTGATCTTCATTCCTGGGTATTGTGTAGTTCAACATTGGGTTATGTCAGTTATCTGTGACGGCTGATAAAGCAAGGAATATCTCTCACGCCAAGACTGCCATTGAAGAAGCTGCTTCCAAAGGAGCTAAGCTTGTTCTTCTACCAGTGAGTTTTGACCTTAATTCTGAAATCTATAGTGAGAATTTGTGTTTGGTGATTGGTTTTCTCTAATACTGTAAGTGTAATCACAAGATCTTAGCTTCCAGAAGTTTCTTTAAGTCAACTCTTGATGGTCTTTTGTGAGTTTATTCTAACAACTTAGAAGAGGTATAAGCTACTGATCTCTAATGGAGTTCAAAATCTGTGTCAGGAAATTTGGAATAGTCCTTATTCCAATGATAGTTTTCCAGTTTATGCGGAGGACATTGATGCAGGTGCTGATGCTTCTCCTTCAACAGCAATGCTTTCTGAAGTAGCTAAACGTCTCAAGATCACAATCGTTGGTGGCTCTATACCTGAAAGATTCGGTGATCGTTTGTATAACACCTGCTGTGTTTTCGGTTCCAATGGAGAACTCAAAGCCAAGCATCGCAAGGTTAGTTTTTCTCAACTTTCAAAGGTGTCTACTATATCATCAATTTACAGAACATTTTGGTTCTTGATTGTTTCTACAGATACATTTATTTGATATAGACATTCCTGGGAAGATAACTTTTATCGAATCGAAAACTCTTACAGCTGGAGAAACACCAACAATTGTTGATACAGGTTTCAATTTCACAAACTTATCAGAGAAATCTTTAGCAATTTGCTGAGTTTTGTGAATAATGGTTTTGTTTGGTTCTTGTAGATGTAGGACGTATTGGAATAGGGATCTGTTATGATATCCGGTTTCAAGAATTAGCTATGATATATGCTGCAAGAGGTGTGATTCTTTTCTCTCATATGTGTATTCTTTAACCTATTTAAAGTCTCTGATCGCGACGAGTTTCTTGTTTTTTTCTTTTAGGTGCTCATTTGTTATGCTATCCAGGAGCTTTTAACATGACTACAGGACCATTACATTGGGAACTACTACAAAGAGCAAGGTACAAATACATAATAAACTTGCTTGGCTTATTCAATCATGGGTAAAATCACTGAAATGTCTTGTGTTCTCGTTTCAGGGCTACGGATAATCAGGTACTTGGACCAACTTAATTCATAAGTTTCTGAAATTATAAGTCAGGATTTGAATCTAGGAAACAGTTTTACTGATAAAAACAGGGGTTTTAGACATTTTCTTGATGGATTTCTCATTTTCTATATACCCGTTTGCGAGTTTTCGAGCTTTCCCTTCGTTACACATATATATGTCTTAAGGTCTTAAAGTCTCCACATTTATGTCTTAAAGTCTCTTATACTAATCTCCCTAGCTTCATTCCTCAATTTCGATATACCCCTTTTTGAGCATTCGCTTCTCTACACACATATATATGTCTTAAGGTCCTTTGGTCCTAAAGTCTCCACAATTATGTCTTAAGATCGCTTGTGCTAAGCTCCCTAGCCTCCATTCTCAATTTCTATGTACTTGTTTCGAGCTAGCTTTCCCCTTCTCTACACATATATGTCCTTTGGTCCTAAAGTGTAAGGTCGCTTGTCCTTAGCTCCCTAGCCTCCATTTTCAATTTCTATAAACCCCTTTTTGAGTGTTCTCTTCTCTACACATATATATGTGTGTCTTAAGGTCCCTTGTCCTAAGCTCCCTAACCTCCATTTAAGGACAAGACTTGATTTTGGGAGTTAACTGTCTTTAACTCTTAACCAAAACTGTGGAACAGTTCATAATCTAAGGTGTTGTATACATGGTTCTTTGTTTAGCTATATGTAGCGACGTGTTCACCAGCTAGAGATTCAGGAGCTGGCTACACTGCTTGGGGACACTCTACTCTCGTTGGACCTGTAAGCACTTAAAAAACTTACATCTTGATTCATAATGAAACTCCATTGAGAAACTAAGGTAGAAACCATGGCAGTTCGGAGAAGTATTGGCTACAACTGAGCATGAAGAAGGGATTATCATTGCAGAGATTGATTACTCTATTCTTGAACAACGAAGGTGAAATTTGAATGGTTTGAATCTTGTGTGGTTTGTGTAATTGTTGAGTGAAATCTGATGTTTTTTACAATCTCAGGACGAATTTGCCGTTGAGTAAGCAGCGACGAGGAGATCTTTATCAGCTGGTAGATGTACAACGCCTGAAATCTGAATGAATTCAGAAGAAATTTGTACATTTTTAAGCTTTGTTTCTTGAGAAGATTTGGTTTAAAGATTTGTGTGAGATGAACACAATCTTGATACTTTGAAAATTTGCTGAGATCTATGTGTTTAAATGTTTATTAAAATAAGTTGTTCAACTGAATTATCTGAAATTTATAAAAAAAAAAAAAAAAATCAAATTACTATATGTTGTTTATATAGGATTGATCTAATCATTCTTCTTTTTTTTCTTTTAAATTGTTCTAATCATTCAAATATGTATTTCTGTTATAGTTTTAATTTATTTAGTTTCGTTACATAACCAAAATAAAAATGCAACATAATGTGACATAACACAGTATTATTGGAATTAAATTATCGAAAAACAATTAAAATGAAAAAAAAAATATAAGCTAGATTTTCAGTTACTTTTGGATTAAAATTACAATTTTTTTTTTTCTGTAACTCCAAAAAATCTAAAAATAAATTGAAAAATTGAACATCGATCATTTTTTTTTGGTGCCGTTGCGGTCAATTATTTATAAACCTTAACATTTGTTTAAATAAATTACGTGATAATTAAATTAAAAAACAGTGCAAGATAAGAACAATTTGCAATTGAAATATTTCCAAATAATTTCTAAAAATGGAAAATAAATTGAAAACGAAATTACAAAAACATTGTCAGGCTCTATCCGATTTGATGAAGCAGAGATTAGTGAATGATAAAATGACCAAACGACAAATATCGTAGTTTGCAGGAGACACGTGGCCCCACCCTATAGGGTTAGAGTGGTCCCATCCCATCTCACAATAGAGGTCTACGCGTGTGAGTGAAGGGCCACACGTGCGAGGGGCCCATGTCAGAGAAAAAAACACAGACACAGTATACTACACGTGACAGGTCACGTGGGACCCACTCACCGCGTGAGCCTCTGTGTCAGACTCGGACCTGAACCGTTCTGACTCGCCCGTGCGATTTCTTTCCTTTAGTTTCCTATTTCTCGCACATTTACCAAAAACTTAAATAGTTATATCTATTCTTGGATATTTTTTGTTGTTAATTCAACGTGATTAAAATAAAATAAAATAAAATAAAATCGAATAAATTACAATTATTAATTCGAATTTATCACTTGGTGTTACCTTTATCCAACCTCAATTTACTGATTCTAATTTGTTTTTATCATTCTATATTAAAAGTTCGTGTTGGTAGCTGTAGAAAAATACATTAGCTAATTTTTGTTAACGGAAAATAAAAATTAATAGATATTTTATAATTTACAATATACTTTTGAAAAAACAATGTTGTGATTTTTTTTTATTGTTCAATACATATAATAATTTTGACATAAACTTTACCAATAAAATCTTTTTGTTTCTAAAGATTAATTTGATTAAGAGATATTCTATATTAATAAATATATTATTGTAATTCTAGAAATGAAGAAATCATTCTAAATATATATTTCATAATTTCTAAAATTACAATATTATAGTAGTATTTATTAATACAGAATGTGTCCTAATAAAATTCTTTTTGTTTTTATAAACAAAAAAATATCGTATCGAACTCAAAATCTTGTATCGGGTTTGTCATTATATATATGACAAAATAATAAGATTTAATGTGATTTTAATAACCTACAATGGTAATTCCTGTGTTCAAAACTTATCTAAAAATAATTAAATTTTTTATACATTAAAAATGAAAAATCTTTTTTTTTTGTTTCAAGTATAATTTTAATACATTCGCAGAATAAACAAGAATTATATCTATAATAAAACTCAAAACAAACTAGATCTAATATAGATTTGAACAAAAAAAAAACTAGATTGGACCGAACTCATTTGACAATAATAACATGACTATATACAACCTTGTGTTTTGTACTATTCTTTTGCTTGATTTTTCAACTGCTTTATGTACAATTATGGTCCAACTACTAACAATATTACAGGTGAGTTCATGAGAAAACAAGATCAAATTTAAAAAAATATATATATACCGAAAAATAGAGAAAGAAATAGTAGAAAAGAAACAAGAAAACATAAGTGTCATGAGAAAAAGGAACAAAGAAGGAACAAGAAAGTGAAGAAACATGTGAAATTGAAAAGGACGCAACTAAGTACAAATCCTTAACCTGTCTTTTGTCTACAAAATCAAATCTCAAAATAAGCAATGACCAATCACACTTTAATTTATAATTTTATTTAATATAAATTTTTTTTCTAATTATAATTTAAATTGCCTACTTTTGGTTCCCGTCATTTCTTTTTCAACAAACTAATTTTCATAAAATAAAATGTATCGCTCACGACATGTAATGAATATCTTATATCAGTATATGTGATATTTTATGTCAGTTTGATTGAATAAGATAATTCTATAAAAGAAATCCATTTTTGTTATTTGTAATTATCGAATAAATTAGTTTAACTAAGTTAATAGGATACTCTTTTTCAAAATCATTATTCATATCATTTTTCTTCGCTTATCTATATTGTTTATTTGTGTTAAAGAAAATCTATATTGTTTATTATGCAAAAAAAATGATCATATTTTAATAGTTTTAAGTGATTATATTTAAGTCTTTTTATGCTAGTTTTAAAAATTGAGTTTTTTTATATAATTCTAAAAAATAAAACTTTATCCGTTTTACAATATAAAGTGGTTTACTTCCATACACAATTATTAATAAATATTTACAAAATGACATTTTTATTTCTAATCATTTTCTAATTTTTGTTTTTTCTCTTTTTTTTAATAACTACATGTGTAATTGTGTCAAAGAACTTACAAAATACATTAAAAAAAACAAAAAAATCTTAATAATATGAAACAAAACCATTAACACTAAAACACCCTATAAAACAAAATGAAAAGAGCAATACACACAATAAATCTACAAAATGTGCTAGTTTTTCAAACATAAGTGTATTTTCTTAGTCTTAAAACTCAAACTCAGATCCAAGATATTTCCACCAAATTACACTAACCAAATTAAAATTTCAAAGATTAACAAAAAATGAATCTAATTAGGTACTTAGGGATCCTAATCATGTATCCCATTGGGGATATCATAAGTTGTTCCATACATAATGAAGAAAACGACACATCAAAACATTTAATTACAGATACATTGCATACACTTACACATACACTTAAAACATTTCAAACAAAACACTTGTGTCTCGTGTGTGGTCCAGCGTACGTGAACACCACGCGCCTAGAACCAACCGTCACTTGTATATTATAAATAAACCAAACCTCTTCTCCTTCTCTCTTGCAACAAAACAAAACACAAACCCCCAAATTCTCCTTTTGCTTTCTTCTTTTGTCTCTTCTTCTTTCAATTTCCCCAAAGACAAAAACTCTTCAACTAAAATCATGCTTAAATCCAAAACTCAACAAAAATCAAGAAACCCATCTTTTTCTTCTTCACTTCTCGACGAAATTTACAATTCCATCGATCCTAAACCCATAAAAACCCAATCTTTTGTCACCAAAAAACAGAGCAGTAACAACATTACTAAAGATCGTTTCTTTAGCTCTTTATCTTCTTCCTCTGATTCTAATTCCAGTATCTTCTCATCTTCCGATACTGAATTAACCCTAAATTATCCCAAGAAATTATCTTCAAGACCCTTATGTTTTGGCCCATCTAAACCCAAACCTAGAAAAACAGAGGAAAAACCTCAAAATCGAAACTTTAGGGTTTATGATGACTTTGATTACCTCTCAGAGCATCAAATTGATGAAAAAAAAAGAAATCGAAGATCAAATAAGAGCTTTGGGGGATTAAAGACACCGAAAACTCCAGCTTCACCAGGTGGAAGAATCGTTAATTTCTTGAATTCGTTGTTTACGAATTCAAAACAATCAATGAGGGTTAAAAAGATGAATTTTGAAGATGATTCTGTGTTTGTTGGGAAGTTAAATGAGTACCCATCTGGTTGTTCTTCAGCTTCTTCGTTTTCAAGATCATGTTTGAATAAAAACTCTGTTGTGAAATCATCAGATCGTGTAAAGAGAACCGTTAGATTCTCTCCGGTTAATGTAGATGTTTCTGAGAAATCTAATAGGAGATCTGGAGAAAGTGAAGGTTTCGTTAATGGTGGTCGTTTGAAGAAAATGGAAGATGGAGGAAGGAGATCAGTAGAGGAAATAGCGAGGGAGTTTTTGAGAGATTATCATAAGAATCAAGAGAAAGAAATGGCGAAGAAGAGTTACAGAAATGGTTTGGTGAATTTTGAAGAAGAAGAAGATGAAGGAAGTGATTCGAGTTCTGATTTGTTTGAGCTTGATTTAGATGGAAATCATTTTAATGGCTATGGAGATGAACTTCCTGTTTATGAAACTACGTTTGCTGGTTTGATCTTGTGAAGTTTTATTTTTCTTTTTTTTTTAGATTTTTAAGTTTTTTTTTTTATTGTGATTTTGTTTTATTTTGTAACTATATATGTTTGTATTAATTTTGTGTTTTTTTTCGAACTATTAGGGGACAAATATATTTTGATTTATGTTTTAATTAATAAAATGTTTGTATTTTATTTTTAAATTTTAGGTATTTTTATAGTTAATTTAAACTTAAAACAATATATTAATAACAAAAAACGATATAATTTTTTAACCAATTAAGGCATAAGTTCAATTTTTCCGTACACAAAAATAGTTGATTAAAAAAGTGATAGTTTTTTTTTTTTAGTTTTTGTAGACATTTTATGTTAAATATGAAAGAGAATTTATTAATATATAACATTAATTTTAGATTGAATAATTCTATTATGCTTGTACTTTTTATGTTAAATATTGTGATTAGTTATTAATCAGGTTGATATAAATTAAATAAATTTTGAAATTTAAATTTTTTTTTAATTTAACAAAAGAAGATACATAAATGGTGAATACATATATAAAGGAAACGGGTCTTTTAATAATAAAATTGAATTTAAAAAGATTATAGTTATATTGTATGATGTAAAGTAGAAAGATTTGTGGAAGATAAATCTGATAAAGTGTTTGATGATCCCAAAAGAAAGAAACCCTAAACTTACCAACTTTCTCTTTTTTAAGCATCCTTTAAATCTAATCATTTCATAAATCCAAACACATATATTTCACTTATTATAACAAAATTATTAGACTTTTACCTTTAAATATCTCCAAATATTTAGCATACAATATCAAGGGTTCAAAATAGTATTAAATGTTTTGACAAAAAAATTTGTTCCAAAATATAAGTGTTTTTTTCATTAATATTTTTAGGTTTTTTAGATAAAAATAATATTTTTTTCACAATTTTGTTCTTACTTTACTCATTATTGTGTCACTTATAACTTAAAAAATAAATATATTTTCCTCCTTTTATTAATTTGTGTGTATTGTACCAAAGCACTTAGTAATTTATTTCTATAGATATCTTTTCAATTTTGATTCATAGATTAAAGGGAAGATTATAAATAATATTCCTTTTTTTATTACTAAAGTAACACACAAACATCTCTTCTTTTTATCTATTGTTTAAATCAATAAAAACATAGAATCAATAATATGTAAAAGTGTTTAGTTATATGTACGAAAAAAGAAAAGAGAAAATCGAGAAATTCGATATCCAAATGAGAAGCAAAGGGAAATCAAAAAAGACAATTTTAAAATTAAAATTGTATAAATTATAATAAAAAAAGTTAATTAATTTTAAAATAAAGTGAAAAAGGAATGTTGAGATGGATGAACATGAAGTAGTGATGTGATGTCTCCATGGGAATAGAGAAAGCAAAGAGCTTTTGCTTTACTTCTCTTTTCTTTTTCTCTTTTTAATTTTAATTTTTAATTTTATTTTAACTTTGATCGATCTTATAAAGTTTTGATTACAAGCTTCTCTATTACTACTCATTAATAATTTTTATAAAAATTTAAAATTTATATAAACGCACGGTTACACGAATTTTTAGAATATATATAAAATAGTTACTTTTTTTATTATAATTAATTCATAATTTTATGTGACCCTAAAGTAAATGTAGAAATTTTTAAAATGTGGAGTATTATTCAACTTAAATCTAAATCTTGAACTAAACATATATATAATTGAAATCGTGAGAGGAAACTTATCAATATAATATAATTTATTTATATGAATAATATGATATGTAGAAAATTATTCGAAACAAACGGCAATTAATTAATTCCATGAACATATCATTGGGGATTTTTTTGTTCAATTATGTTTCCGATTTAATTATCACTAGAAAGAATCATTGCTTGATATAAAAACCAACAACTAATTATATTTAATTAAGCAGAAATATCTAATTAAAGATCGTGCCATGTAATTGTGCACAACATTACTCCCTTATTCCCCTAATAATTGCACATTATGCACAATAATTAATTAAATATATATGGAAAGAAAATTATATATATATTAAGATCATTTACGTATATTATTTTGTATTAAAACTGAACATGATTTTCGCTTTGAAAAACTATAATTTACATTTTGTTTTTAGCCAAATCACAAAATTATAATTTTTTATGCAATTATTTTAACATAATATTACCATTTATAGTAAAAATTATATTTTTTTGTGGTATATTAAATTGTAAATTATTGTCATAATAAAAAAAGTTGTTCGTAAATTGTTGTGTGACACATTTTAGTCGGCAACTATATATATATATATATATATTAAGGTCAATAACTCCAATCTTTAAAAGATTAGTTGACAAATATGTTATGCAAAGAATTTAAATACATATTATCCAAAAACGTACAACAAATACAAATTTGGCAATTGATTACAACATTAAAATATATTCAAAGACAATATAATAAATATAAAAATTCCTTAGAAGTTTGTAAATTATTTTATTGAAAGATTAAATATTAAGAGGCAATGTGTAGACAGCAAAAAAAAGATCGTAGGCAATAATCGTATACAATAATATTAATTTCCATGAGTAAATTTAAAATTATTGTATACAAAATTACGAAGTAATGGTTACCAAAAAAAAACAAATTAAGAAGTAATAATAAAAATGTAGCCCAAAGGGACCATTTCAATGCTATGTAATGTTAGATGGACCATAGACAAATATTCTATGTAGCCCACAAATGGGGTCATTTCATGTTAAAATTGTACTGAGAATTGTGTTTTGTAGCAATAAATTGCATATTTATGTTTGGCCTCACAATTGCATTATTATATTGTGTGTTTAACAGATAAATTATGAAATTGAATTTTGACGGAAGAACTTATCAGATTGAGAATTGAGACTTAGTGAAATGAAATTTAAAGAAAAGAAGAAGTGAATTACAGTTAAAAAAAATTATTGCAACACTACGAAAAATTAATCATTTAAGTTAAATAAAATATAACATAAAAATGAAAATATATGTTAATATTGAAATGGGGTATGGTCAACTAAAAGGACTAAAAAATTAAATCATCAAACTAAAATTATTTATTTCCTTAACATCAGAAAAAAAAACTCAAATGCGATGTATCAACTTTCGATTTATTTTAATATTTTTGACATTATAAATCACACAATAGAAAACAACAATTTCTCTGAATCTAAAAAAAATATAATAACGCAACACTTCATTAATTAATAGATAAAATTAACTTTTTTCTTACCACTAAAGATATTTTGTGTCATTTTCACGAAAATATGATTTATGCTTCGAATGAAATAAATAAAATTTGTTGTTTTTTAATTTTTAGCTTTGTAATTTTACAAAACTAAAAATTAAAATACCATAAATTTATCTATTTATTCCATTCGAAACATAAATCATATTTATCCGTTTTTTCGTCAAGACGACACAAAATATCTTTAGTTACATTCCATAAACAATTAATACATGGATGACCTCTAAGAACTCCATCTCGAACATCATCATATATATCAAACCAATGCGATTCTTGATCCCACCAAAATCGACAAAAAAACAATGTCGTACCGTAAAAAAAATTAGGTCTAAATTTAAAAAACCAAGAACCTTCTGCATTTATTCTATGAAATCCAAGATCGTCATCTTTGGATTTGCAATGAACATTTAAATACATATTATCTCCAATCTTGTTGTTGATCATCACTGTTGTTTTCATAAAAGCAAAATCCAAATGATTTCCGACAATTTTTTGTGACGATAATAATATATTAATTAATATAAATATTGTCATCATAAGAACTTGTGTTTTTTTCTGTGATAAAAATGTCATTTTTATTAATTAAAAAAATAATTTAATTTTGTGTAAGTTTTGATGGGTATATATATAAGAAGAAGTTATATATTGGTTCAATGTAATTATGCAATACAATGAATCTATTATTTTATGACTAAAAGTGTAGATTTTCTTTATATTGTATAGTTTTAGAATATTTTTTTTTTAGATTTGTTCCTTAATTTAAGTAATGGGAATGATACTGTAAATCAATTTTTGTGTAATCTAGAATATTATATATTTTTCCAACTATTTTTTTCAGATGTAATATATCTGTAATTAAATTTAGTGTAAGAATCATAAATTTACTTTTATATTTTTTTAATTATAATTATAGAAAGAAATAAAATAACGTTAAGTATTTGACTGTGTAAAATCATCTTTACACAATTAGATGCCAACTCTTTTTTTTATCCATTTGTCAAATTTTTTTATTAAATTGTATAAGAAATTTACATTTATTTCTTATATTTATTTGTCCGCCGTAATTGCATATCATAAATTATTATTTTTTACTATAAATAAATAAAAATTTCTCAAAAGATTCAAGTTTTATAAATTAATAATATTATATCATAATGATATTAAACAGATCTAATGATATTAATACTTAATCTATATATTTCTAATTATTGGAATAATTCTTGTATATAAATGAATTTAGATTAACTATTAATATGATCTTAATTTGTAATCAGATATATCGGTAATATAAAAAGATAAATAGTTATGGAAACAATAATAACTAAATATTTTCGTTATCTAATCTTTCAAAGAAAAAAAAACTACTACATATTTAATAAAACCACAGTTAATTATAATAAATATATTATACAAAATTTCAATATATATAAATCTAGCGCATAGTTCAAAAACATTTATAATTTTCAATGGTGCTAAAACTAAATAAATACCATATTCATGGCATAATACATATGTCACACACAATTATTAAAACTTGAGTAATTTATCTAAAATGACCCAATTTTATTTCGCTTTTATGTTTTACATGATAAAAAACCATTAAATTCGCAAAAAAATAAATTCTCATTCATTTTTTTAAGATCTTACTACAAAAAAAAGATACAAAATTACTTATTTATTCCAAGTATAACACAAATCAAAAGCATTAGTGACTGCATTAAACCTACAAGGTTTATCTTTACTTATTTTCCACTTACAATCATAACAAGGATTATACTTAGGAATCCCATCTCTATTAGTTTTATATATATCAAACCAATGTGATTCTTGACCCCAACCGAATATACAATAAAATTGTGTAGTTCCTAAAAGATTTGGTGTAAACCCAAATGACCATGAACCACTTGGTGCAATGCTATGAAAGCCAAGATCATCATCGGCTGATTTACAATGATGGTTTAGTGTTAAACCGGCATCAAGATCATTTATTATTGTAACTTTAACATCTCTTTTGATTAAACCATTAGGCCCTTCATGACCATGTAACAATGATGGTTGCATCATCATTATCATCATACTTGTTAACATCATAAGAACTAATGACCTATTGAGAATTGCCATTTTTATTATGAAGAATTTTTAATTGGTTATGTGTTTTTGTGTGTGATTTTGATGTATTGTTAATTGGGGGTTTTATAGGGTTTTTTTTTGGTGTATTGATATAGTAATTAAATATATTATTGAGTAAATATGGTTGAAAATGATACAGTTTCCTTAAGTATGAACTATTTTTAGAATGGTCTATGTATAAAAACAGAATATTAATTTAAATGTTAATACATTAAATCTTATTACTATTTGACTGAATAATGATTACTGTATATGGGTTTAAGTCTGTGTTGATTTTATAATTTCTTTTTATAACTAAGTCAATATATGTAATTAAAGTACCATATATAATTTTAATTCAGTTTTTAGCAATTTCTTCTTTTTTTTCTTCACATTCAGACATCTTGATATTTTTTTACTAGTTTCGTTCAATTATTTTATTTTAACTATTTATATATAATTTTTTTTAATAAACAGCATATAATTAATTAGTTATTGGAGTCACCTTTTTGGCCCAAAATAGTTTAATCAAAAATAAAATCCGGTTCAAATTCAGCATCTACATAATTTTATTAAATTCAAAACCGGTTTTGATACATCCCCTAACCAAAACAGTAACCAACAAATTCGGTTCACATCTCTTAACCAACTCTCAACCAAACCGTAACTCAACCGGTTTGATCATGTCTTAGTAAGATGAACATCTTGAGGAAGAAGAGTAGAATAAAAAAAACACTCGTTATACTAAACCGGTCTTGAGATTTCTTAGATCCAAATAAAATTGATTTTATGGTTTAGAATTTGGTTACAAGAAACAATGTTTTTATATGAAGTAGATGCGTGTAATCGTATAACTATACCATTTTCAATAGTATTTTTTTAAAGTTTTCTAAAAAAACTGTACATTACTTCAAATATAAAGAAGAAAATTATAAAGAGTATTAACTTCAATATTTAATAGTATTTTTTTGGAATAATCCTTGACTATAAGCAATATTTAGATTAACTATTAATATATATATATACACACATAATACACGTTAACATGATCTTAATTTGTAATCAGATATATGTATTAGTAAAAAGATAAATAGTTATGGAAACAATAAAAACGAAATATTTTCGGTATACTACCATATATTTAAAAATGAACAGTTAATTATAATAAATATATTATACAAAATTTAATATATATATATATATATAAAATTAGCTGCATAGTCCAAAAACATTTATATTTTCAATGGTGCTAAAACTAAATAAATACCATATTCATGACATAATACATATGTCACACACAATTTTTAAAACTTGAGTAATTTATCTAAAATGACCCAATTTTGTTTTGCTTTTATGTTTTACATGATAAAAAACAAACAGAAAAAAACCATTAAATTCGCAAAAAAATAAATTCTCATTCATTTTTTTAAGATCTTATTACAAAAAAAATACAAAATTACTTACTTATTCCAATTAAAACACAAATCAAAAGCATTAGTGACAACATTAAACCTACAAGGCTTATCTTTCCTTATTTTCCACTTACAATCAGTACAAGGATTATACTTAGGAATATTATCTCTATTATCTTGATATATATCAAACCAATGCGATTCTTGACCCCAACTGAATTTACAATAAAAAAGTGTAGTTCCTAAAAAGATTTGGTGTAAATCCAAATGACCATGAACCACTTGGTGCAATGCTATGAAAACCAAGATCATCATCGGCTGATTTACAATGATGGTTTAGTGTTAAACCGGCACCAAGATCATTCATTATTGTAACTTTAACATCTCTTTTGATTAATCCATCAGGCCCTTCATGACCATGTAACAATGATGGTTGCATCATCATTATCATGATATTTGTCATCATTATAAGAACTAATGACCTATTGGGAATTGCCATTTTTATGATGAAGAAATTGTAATTTGTTATGTTTTTTTTGTGTGATTTGATGAATTGTTTATTGGAGTTTTTATAGGAGTTTTCTTGGTGTATTGATATAGTGATTTCATAACATATTGGATAAATATGGTTGAAAATGTAAATTTTCCTTAAGTATTAATTATTCTTAGAATGGTCTGCATAAAAACAGAATATTAATTTATTCATTATTTTTTTTTGTAGTTAAATGTCAATAAATTAATTTTTTTTTAATATTTGACTATATAATGATTATATGAGTTTAATTCTGTTTTGATTTTATAATTTTTTCTTATAACTAAGTCAATATATGTAATTAAAGTACCATATATAATTTTAATTCGGTTATTAGCAATTTCTTTTTTGTCTTCAGTCAGACATCTTGATATTTTTTTACTAGTTTGGTTCGATTAAATTAACTGAATCTGACTCATTTTAGCTTTAATTTAATTTTAACTATTTAATAAACAGCATATATTTTGTTATTGGACTCACCTTCTGGTCCAAAATAGTTTAATCAAAAATAAATCCGGTTAAAAAATTCAACTTCTAAATAATTTTATTTAATTCAAAACCGGTTTTGAATCCTTCTCTAACCAAAACAGTAACCAACAAATTCGGTTCACATCTCTTAACCAACACTAAACCAAACCGTAACTAAACCGGTTTTCATCTTGAGGAAGAAGAGTGTAATCAATTTCAATTTCTTCAAAAATTCTCTTAATCGCCATGACCAAATCTGTTTTTCGAATATTCCTGTCTGTATTTTGAAATTTTCTAGGTCAAAAACTTTCCTGGATAAGATCGATTAGTTCGAGTTTCAATTCTAATAACAAAGAAGAAAACAATTTTGAAGCACAAATTTAAAAAATCTCGTGACTGGAAAAATCGACTAAAAGATAAACGGATCCATTACAGCAAGGAGACTTTCCCGAGACCAGAGGAGTCGAATTTTTGGTGGTCACCGCCGAGAGGGTTCGTCGCCGGCGATAAGTCGTCTTCATCGATTGATGTCGTCGAAGGTTTCTCTGTTCTTTTGTCGGCGTGAAGAGAGAAGAAAGAAAAAATTTAAGTTATTAAAACCTAAACGCAGCGTTTAAGTTATTAAACGGAAATTAAACCTAAACGCAGCGTTTAAGTTATTAAACGGATATTAAACCTAAACGCAGCGTTTAAGTTATTAAACGGAAATTAAAAAATTTAACGGTAAGTAGTTGTGGGTTTTATTTTGTTATTTATCATAGAAATGAGGTCTACTTCTTTGACCTTTAAAATATGAGATTTTTTTCTATTGTTTGATCAATAGTTGAGATATTTTTTTTGTAATAAACCCCCATTATTCAACCGAATCTGACTTATTTTGTCTTAATTTAATTTTAACGAATATATTTATTTATTTTAATTAAATTAAACAAAAATTCAATCTCTTTGAAACAAGAAAAAAAAAAACCAAAACCCCAATCAAATTGAGATGGAGAGAATGCATGATTACGATTAGACCGAAAAAACTATTAAATTCGCAAAAAAAAAAGTTCTCATTCATATTTTTTAAGATCTTATTACAAAAAAAAATACAAAACTATTTAATTATTCCAAGCAAAACACAAATCAAAAGCATTAGTGACCGGATTAAACTTACAAGGCTTATCTTTACTTATCTTCCACTTACAATCATAACAAGCACTATATGTAGGAATCTCATCTCTCCTACTTTTATATATATCGAACCAATGCTATTCTTGACTCCAACTAAATTTACAAAAAAAAGTGTAGTTCCGAAAATATTTGGTGTAAACCCAAATGACCATGAACCACTTGGTGCAATGCTATGAAAACCAAGATCATCATCGGCTGATTTACAATGATGGTTTAGTGTTAAACCGGCACCAAGATCATTTATTATTGTAACTTTAACATCTTCCTTACCATGTAACAATGATGGTTGCATCATCATCATCATACTTGTTATCATCATAAGAACTAATGGGCTATTGAGAATTGCCATTTTTTTTTTATAATTGGTTATGTTTTTTGTGTGTGATTTGATGAATTGTTATTGGAGTTTTTATAGGAGTTTTTTTGTGTGTGTATTGATATAGTTATTTAAGATATTATTGGGTCAATATGGTTGAAAATCGATTAACTTTCCTTGAGTATTAATTATTCTTGGAATGGTCTATATATAAAAATAGAATCTTAATTTAAAAATATGACACAGGTCACTCTTCGTTATCTTGTTTTTTGTAGTCAAATGATAATAAATTAAATTTCCCTAAATTTCATTCATATTTGACTAAATAATGATTATATGGGTTTAATTCTGTTTTGATTTTATAATTTATTTTCATAAGTACTAAATTTATGTAATTAAAATACCTCATTAGCTAATATGTTCAAGTGTCTTATATATAATGTTAATTCCGTTTTCAGCAAATTTTTTTCTCCAAATTCAGACATCTTGATAATTTTTTTACTAGTTTGATTCCATTATCTAACCAAATTTGTCTTAATTTAATTTTAACGAATTATATATCGTTTATTTAGATATTGGACTCATCTTTTGGTCCAAAATAGTTTAATCAAAAATAAAATCGGATTAAAATTCAACTTCTAAATAATGTTTATTTAATTCAAAACCGGTTTTAATACCTTCCCTAAACCAAAACAGTAACCAACAAATTCAGTTCACATCTCTTAACCAACTCTAACCCAAACCGGTTTGATTATGTCTTAGTGAGATGAACATCTTGAGGAAGAAGAGTGTAATCAATTTCAATTTCTTCAAACATTCTCTTAATCGCCATAACCAAATCTGTTTTTCGAAGATTTCTTTCTCTGTATTCTTGAAATGTGATGGTGTGGTTACTGCACAAAGCCATCTTAAGTTTGTTCACATTCTCTATCTCTCGAACAAGTACTGTATGAGCTCCTTGCCAATGTTGTGGATTAGCGTCTAAGTACCTGTTCGGTTTAATCATAAAAAACACAATCATTACTAAACCGGTTTTGAGATTTGTTAGATCCAAATTCAATTGATTTTCCCGGTTTATAATTCGGTTATCGTATAATATGATGTTATATAAATGTCATATAATTAGGCACGATTCTAAAATCGTATAACTATAAAATTATATAGTTTTCTAATGTTATATAACTAGGCACGATTTCAAAGTTTTCTTAAAAAATTGTACATTCTTACTTCATAAAGAAGAAAATAAAAGAATATTAGTTTCAATAGTAGTTTTAAATTTTTGTTTTTTCAAATTTGGAAAAGAGTAAATTTTATAAGAAAATGAATTGTAGCTCTTTAGATTTAATTTTTTTACCAAGAAAAGGGAATATGGTAAAATAGACCCTAAATTTTGACGATTTATTGTAAAAACCTCTAATTTTAAACATGATTATTACACACTGAATTTTAAACCGGATTTTTTTAAGCCAAATCGGCAAATTTCGGAAATCTATTTTACCATTTTTCCCAAAAAAAAAAACTTTTTAAATTTGAAAAATGACTATTTACTCTTTATTTTGAAAAAAAAAGGAAGAAATATTAGAATGTAATTCTTCATAATTTCTCAAATTTGAAAAAAAAAATATGAATTTTTTTTAATTAAAAATATCGTGATAAAATAACGACTTACTCGGCGATTTTTTCTTTGAGACGCGCGATTTTCGCGACTGGCGTCGAAAACGCAATAGAGAATTCAATAGTTTCACCCATCTCAGGACTTCTAAAGTAATTACTAATCGGTTTAGTCGCCAAAACCGCGTTTGGATAATAAACTTTCTCATTATCAAGCTTCAAAAACACTGTAGTCAACAAATTCATCTCTTCAACAAGCAACTACAAAAACAAAAAAAACCATAAAAAACAATTTCACTCCATGACATATATATATAAGAAAGAATTAATGGAATTATTAATTTGTGTAATTTACCGGGACACCATCGACGACGCAACGATCACCGACATCGAAAGGATGCATAACGAAGACGAAAACAATGGATTCAAAGAGGTTTTTACAAGTACTTCCGATAATGAAAGCTAAAGCAACTAATTGAGTTGAGAAGAACAATAAAACCTTAGTAGTTGCAACTTCAAGAAGTAGTAACCAGATTACAACGGTTATAACGACCAAGATTGCAGTTACGAGTTTGTTAAGTTGTTTAACTGCTGTTTTTGTATCGTTTAGAGAATGTGCAAGAGCTTTCCTACTTGTATACACTCTAACCTGTATTATAAAAATGTTATAATTTCCGCGAAAAAAATCTTGAAAACTATGCATAAAAACCCAAGATTTTGTTTTTTTGGCAAAAAAAACTCTAAAGTTAGACGAAAAAACCCTTCAATTTTGTTTCTACGCAATGGTTTTTTTGGGCCAAATTCCAAACTCCAGGGTTTTTTTTTACGGAAAAACATAATCGAAGACTTTTTTAGCCAAAATTCCCAATTCCATTACAATAAATGTGAGAAAATGGATCATTGCAAGAAAAAAAAAAATCTTCAAACTATGTGTTTGATATTTTGTATTTTCCAAAATAAATTAAACAAAAGAAATCTTTTAAAATATTTTTTTTTAGCATTTTATACTGTTTATTGAACATCAATAATGTTAAATGTTTTAAATAAATAAACATTAGTTAAAATAATTTTATAGAGAACAAATTTATTGAATTAATTTTTAATTGTTTATGAAACTTTTTTTTTTGTCAAATTGTTTATGAAACTTTGGAAAATAAATTTGGCGAAAAAAACCATCCATTTTGTTTTCCGATAAAAAAAACCATGGAAAATAAAATTGGCGAAAAAAACCTCGATTTTGTTTTTCCGCGAGGGTTCTTTTGCTAAATTCCAAACTTTAGGGTTTTTTTGGCCATTAACTTTAAACCCTAAACTTTATAACCGCAAGATTTGCAAGTCTAGGCCAAAACAACACAACACAATTTTGAAATCTCTTGAAATATCACAAAGTTTTTTATATAAAATCTTACCACCCATTCAGTAAAAGCTTTTCTTGTGATCTTCCTTGTAGTTTCTGCACCTTCAAACAATGGAAGAACAAGCTCAACTTCTTCTTTAATCATAAACCTCATTAGATCATCTGCATCTATATAACTAAAAACAAACAAAATCCAAACATTATAAACCCAAAATTCAAAAGAAAACTACTCAAAGACAGAGATTTTGATTACTCACTCAAAGTAAGGTTGAGCAACATTTCTGAAAACATGAAAAGCAGCAGCTTGAGCTTCCATTTCACTTGTGATTTCTCTATCTGTTTGCTCTTTAGTTTCGCCGTAAGTTGTTGCATCTAAAGTATCTGAAATTGTAGAAAGCCCTGAAGTTCTTACAGCTTCTACTAACATTTTCATTGTCCAAGCTGATACCTTTTCTCTCTTCATCTTATGAACTTTTCCCATATCAATCATTTTCTTCTCCTTAACTGTTCCCTTTTGAACACTAGTGAAACTTAACTGTCCTGTACTCGGTTCCCGCCCTATCCTCTCTGCATCTTCGATAACTGCAGGACCCGAAAGTGTCTGAAGAACATACTGATGAAAAACCGAATCTTGAATTCTATCGAAAAAGTTGTTAACATTGAAGTTAGCAGCTAAGATCTTTAAAGAAAGTGTTTTGGCTAGCCAAAGAAAAGCTCCTGTAAGTAGAGAGACTAATGTCCAGGTTACAACATTGAGAAGCTTTGTAGCGGCGCGTGATCGATGAGCGTCGTGGTTGAATAACAAAACCCAAGCTAGAAGAACTAAACCAATCCAGATAAAGACTTGAACACTCTTCTTTAAGCCATGAACAAAGTAAAGAACTTTCTTCCTTAGAATGAAGTTCTTTTCTATGAGAAAAACCATGAAATGCATGAACCAATTTGTTACTAACATCCCACTAAAGATAACCATCACAAGAACACACCATTTCCAGACTTCAAGCTCCCAAAAGCAATGCTTTTTCAAGACATTAATGGTTAAACTTGCAATCAAAGCGCTTAAAACAGCTATAAAGAAACCCAATTCAAATAATGCAACTGGTTTGACTCCTTTGCGCTTTTCTTTATGTAATTTAACCTTTTTGTAGATTTCTTCATCTATATCTTTCTCTGTAATAGCTTTACTTGGAGTAGCAGGAGCTAAATTGGATCTTTTTGAAGTCTCATTTGGTGAATTTCTATTGAAGGAAAACCTTAGAGATGAACTAGCACTGAAATGTTCCAAAAGATTACCACCATCTTCATCTAGCTTACTTGGGCTCATTGGTTTTGATTGTTCAACAAACCGGGATTTCGGTTTAGAGTAAACAGATCTTGCAAAAGATTTCCTTTGAGTTAAACCTTCATTGTTGTGAATTGGAACTCTTGGTGGCTTATGAGGACTGCCAGTACTGATCTTGGAGATTTCAGGAGAAGGAGTAGAGATAGGTATTGCTTTGTGAAGTCCAGCAATGGAGTTTTCTGTGTGTTCTATGGAAGGAGAAGATGGTTTTGAAAGTTTTGATGCTTCTTCACTTGAAACATTGATGATAACCTGACCTCCATTGCTACTTTTCTGCTCTGTAATCCCATTATCACCTGCTATCACTGGTTTTGACATCTTTTATTGGATGCAATCGAATCTTAAAACCCTAGAAAATCAATTTGATTTAACCACCCATTTCTACTCCAAAAGCTACAGAGCTTCCTTGCTTTTTCACCTAAGAACACAGGAAAAAATGATAAAAGTACTGATTTTTAGCTTGCTCAAGATCCAAAACCAAGATTTTGATTCATCAAAACGCTTGAGAACAAGAAAACTATTGAATTTATGGAAAAAAGGTCAAATTTAGGATAAATTTTGGCGCTTGTTCTTATTTACAGGACAAAATGTAAAGCTTAAACCCTAAATGCTTTAAGCAGAGATTTTAACAATACAAAGTCAATGAATTGACAAAATATTTAGAGAACCCATCACAAATCAAACGGAAATATCTAAGAAAGATCCCAAAAATATTGACTTTATGGAAGAAAAAAAAGGTCGAATTCAGGAAAAACTCTGGCGCTTGTTCTTATGTTCAAGACAAAATGTAAAGCTTAAACCCTAAATCCTTTAAGCAGAGATTTTTAACAAACAAACAAAAAAGTCAATAAATTTACAAAATATTTTGAGAACCCATCACTAATCAAACGAAAATATCTAAGAAAGATCCAAACATTTTAAAAAAAGCATTAAAAGAAACCTAATTTTCAAATTACAGTAAAAATGGGGGGGAAAAGTGAGCTTTTACCTACCAGTAATGACTTTAAACTCAGTTCTTGAAGAAGACGAAGAGAAGACTATAAAAGAAACATAGATCTTGAGCGAGATAGTACAGACCTGAGACCACGACCTTAAAGATTGAAGATTTCAAACATTTGGTAAAAGAAAGAGAAAAAAAAGAGTAGCTTTAAAGAAAAAAATCTGAATTTTAAATGTCTTTAATCGAGGAGCTTTAATGGCAGGGGTACGGCTATATATATAAGCCAAATGAGAAACAACAAAAACAAGTGAACAGAGGAAAATGGGAATCAAATAGGTCCAATGAATTGAGATTTCGATACTTTAAAGATATAAAGTGGAAACAATAATTATTTATTAGATAGAAAAATGAAGAATGATAAATTAATGGTGGATTAGTTTACTACTCGACCATCCATATTGCTATATCGTGCAATTATTTAGAAATTGACATAATTTGTTATGTCAATGTCTACAAAAGAAACTACAAAAACTTTTAAATTTATTATTTTTAATTTATAATTCTTCAAAACTTTATATATATATATATATCTTTTCTGTAAAACATAATTTTGTCCTATTTTTTTCCAACAATTTTTGTCGCAATAAATATATAAGTAAAAAAAAATATAAACCCGGAGAGGTTTGTGGCCAAAATAATACACAAAATTTTATCGTATTTTTGGAGTAAAATTCTGTTTTTATCGTTAATTAAAAGAATTGTGATGGATTAACATTTTTTTTAACTATAATTACATCATTTTTTTTTTGTTGTAGTATATCTCGTTACAAATTAGTAAAAAAAAACCGCATATGTTGATTATATGTAACTAGTTTTCTTATGAAACCCGAAATATAATCGAGTTATTATAAAAATCCATGTGCGA
>KE152400.1:120703-132991 GCA_000411095.1 Aethionema arabicum | reverse complement strand
GTGCAAATAATATATATATATATATATATATATTAAAATTGTGTATATATTTGTAGAAACTTCGGAAAGTAGTTAAAAGTATTATTATATTGAAACAAGATTGATATATATGCCAAACACAACAATAAAATATTCTGAAAATAGGAACACACATAAAAATCGTGAATGATAAAAATATTTGAATAAATAAAGTAATAAAGTCAATGGTAGTAAAATATTACTAGTGCTTACACAATAATGATGTTGAAAGCATTAATTAATGTCTTTTTTTTTATTTTATAACCTATAATATTACAATATAATGATAAATGATATAAATCTTATATTTAACATTATTCAAGTATATGCTACATTATTAACACGAGAATTACAGGGATGTCCAAGCTGTTAAATATATTAATATGATTTAAAAAAAATTAATCGTTTTCATTTAGTTACACATTAATTTTTTAAATATTAAGTAGAGAATGATGTTGGTGCGTATCATTGAGATCGATATCTTTGTAATAATTCCATTAACATGTTCACATTGTGCGGAATGTCTAACGTTACACAAATTCAAAGTTGGTGATTGGTCCATTTTCTAACTATTTTATATCATATTATATGATATTTTATTAGAAAATAATTGTTATAATTAAACACATGCTAACGACTTAATGATTGTATATATCTCACGATTTGCTTACTTATTTTTCTCATTAAAAAATTCTACATAACTTAAAAGGCATATAAATTAAAATCATCTAAAAACAGGGAAGAAATAAAACCTAAAATATGTAAACAATATTCAAATAATTAGATTAATCAATTAAAACTAAATTAGGACTAATTAAACAATTGGGCTACATTAAATCTCTTAATTTTTTGATGGGCCACATTGTAAGATAAGTGGGTTGGGTCCAATAATAATTCATGGTGTCAGAAATTTGAAAATGTTCAATAAGCAAAAGGGAAAATGGTAAAATAAACCACAAACTTTGCTTATTTGGTGAAAAAACCCATCAATTTTCAAAATGGATTTTTAAACCATGAATTTTGATAATTGAGTGTTTTAAACCATGAACCCTAATAATCTGTTTTTTTTAACTAAAATCTTAAATTTAAACTTGAAATTATAGTTTAATTAATTTAAATTTGAAATATATTTTGTTTGTTAAAGTTTAAAACTATGGTTTAATTTGATATTCAAAGTTTAATTTTAAATAAAAAAAATTTCGTAGAGCTTAAAAATCCGGTTTTCAAAGTTCATGGTCTAAAAAATCTGATTTTCAAAGTTCGTGGTTTAAAAAACCATTTTTAAAGCTGAGAGTTTTTTCACCAAATCAATAAAGTTTGTGGTTTGTTTTACCATATTCTCTAAGCAAAATCATACTAGTTTCTAAATAATAATTTCAGATGAGCCAAGGTTATGTCTTGTCCAACTTACATTGTCGTTTTTAAAATCACATGGTACCCATTAACTTTAATATTATTCGTAAAAGCTTAAATTATTAGTTTTATAGCATAGTATTAACTTATATAACATACATGGTTCAACAATATAAATTTTAACTGTTTAAAAAAAAAGTATGACATTAATTAAAAAAATTATTATGTATTAGATCATAATTTTCTTAGATTTAAATTTTTTGATGTTAATTATAATATTCGAAGCTAAGTAAACTTTGTTTAGTTTTAATGGTTTTTTTTTTTTTTTTTTTTTAACTTTTTAGTTTTAATCTTTTAGGGTTTTGGTAACGAATTAATGATATCAACAATGGGTTTACTCAAGTAACGTTTCCGAAGGTTTTCACTTCGCCGGCAGCCTCCAACAATGGTGACTTCGTTACGGCTCGTTTCAAGAGCTTCTCGTCTCGCTAGAATCAAATTGGCTGAGTCTAGGTCACTGTGTTCATGTCGTTACTTTTCTGATTCTTCCGATACGACTCATACTGAACCCGAATCTCAAGAAACGGAGCGACACGAGAAATTGCGGGAGATTCGAGTTCTTTTCCAGCAGAAACGAATAGAAACGGCGCGTAAGGTTCTCTCTTCGTTGGCTCAATCGGATTTTGCACCTTTTACTTCTCCGAAAGAGCTTTTCTCTGTCTTCTCGCAATCGTCTCCTTCTTTGAAGAATGATTTCTCATGTTTGCTTCTCTCTGTGGTAACTGAATCTAAGAAGATTTCTGAAGCTGCGGATTTGTTCTTTGCTTTGAGAAATGAAGGTATATATCCTAATTCAGAATCGTTAACGCTTTTACTCGATCATCTCATGAAGGATAGACAATACAGAGCCACTATTAATGTGTTTTTGAATATTCTGGAATCTGGTTTTCGTCCAACTAAGTTCATGTATGGGAAAGCAGTTCACGCCGCTGTGAGATTAGGGGATATATCCAAGGGATTAGAACTGTTGAATCGCATGAAACACGATAAAATCTGCCCCTCTGTGTTTATGTATAATGTTCTCATTGATGGATTGTGTAAAGCGAGAAGGATGAAGGATGCAGAGAACCTGTTCGACGAAATGCGTAAGAGAAGACTATTGCCTACTTTAATAACCTATAACACATTAATCGACGGGTATTGCAAATCTGGGAATCCAGAAAAGACTCTAGAAGTGAGAAAAAACATGAAAGCTGATAATATTGATCCAAATCTTGTTACATTCAATACTTTGCTTAAAGGGATGTTTAAAGCAAGAATGGTTGAAGATGCAGATAATGTTTTACAGGAAATGAAGGATCTGGGCTTCATGCCAGATGCTTTCACCTTCAGTATTCTCTTTGATGGTTATTCAAGTAATGAAAAAGCAGAAGCTGCTCTAGGAGTTTATGAGACAGCAGTTGCTTCTGGCGTGAAAATGAATGCTTACACTTGTAGCATTTTGTTGAATGCGTTATGCAAAGAAGGAAAGACAGAGCATGCTGAAAAGATTTTAGAAAGAGAAATCGATAAGGGCCTAATCCCAAGTGAGGTTATTTATAACACAATAATCGATGGATATTGTCGAAAAGGTGACATGGTCGAAGCTCGAAAGAAGCTTGAACTCATGGAGAAACAAGGTATGAAACTAAATCCTTTAGCATATAATAGTTTGATTCGAAGATTTTGTGAATTCGGGGAAATGGAAAACGCTGAGCAAGAGATTGAAAACATGAAATTGAAAGGAGTTACTCCTATCTTGGAGACGTATAATATCCTAATAGGTGGTTATGGGAAAGAAGGTGAATTCGATAAATGCTTCAAGATTCTTGAAGAAATGGAAAACAATGGGATTAAACCCAATTTAGTTAGCTATGGAGATCTTATAAACACTTTATGCAAAGATTCTAAGCTTCTTGAAGCTGAGATTGTTAAACGTGACATGGAAGATCGCGGAGTTTCACCTAATGCAAGAATCTATAACATGTTAATCAGTGGCTGTTGCTCAAAGGGGAGACTAGACGACGCTTTTCGATTTTCCAACGAAATGCTTGAAAAGGGAATAAGTCCAGATCTGATAACTTACAATACACTTATTAACGGGTTATGCAAAAGTGGAAAAGTAGCAGAAGCTGAAGACTTACTTCTCCAAATCACAAGAAAAGGTCTTGAACCTGATGTAGTAACATATAACTCACTAATCCATGGATACAAATGTGCTGGAAACGTACACAAATGCCTCGAGTTATACGAAGAGATGAAGAGATTAGCCATTAAACCTACAGTTAAAACATATCATCCTTTAATCAAGATATGTGCCGAGGAATCAACTGCCCTCGTCGAGAAAATCTTCGAAGAGATGGTATCAACTATGTTGAAACCAGACTTGTTATTATACAATGAAGTTCTTCACTGCTATGTTAAACATGGAGATATAACCAAAGCCGTTAATATAAAGCAGCAGATGATAGAAAAGGGACTAGATTTGAACAAAACGACTTATAATAGCTTGATTCTGGGGAATTTAAAGTTAGGGAAGTTGTTTGAAGCAAGAAGTTTGTTTAATGAGATGAAGAACAGAGAAGTAGAGGCTAAAGCTGATACATATAATGTATTAGTGAAGGGGCATTGTGAGCAGAAGGATTACATGGGAGGATATGTTTGGTACAGAGAGATGTACGAGAAGGGTTTGGTTTTAGATGTTTGTGTGAGGAATGAACTTGTGACTGGGCTTGAAGAAGAAGGTAGATCAATGGAGGTTGAGATTGTGAGATCTGAAATGAATGGTGAGGAGGTAGATGATGTAACAATGGAAGAAGGTTTATCTGTTACAGGAAAGCTTTGAAGTTGAAGAAGGTGAGTTACTTTGATTCTTGATTCTCCCAGATAAAAGATTCATATTTTGGGTTAATTCAGGTTGATTTGTGTGTGACATCAAAGCAAATGCTGACAATTTTTTTGTTATTGGTGTAATAAACCCTATTTTGTAGAATTCTTTAATGATTATTTTTGTATAAATATAAAATATTTAGTTCAGATAGTTGCAGCAAAAATGAAAAAAATGGAAAAAAGGATAAAAAAGAAATATGGCACGTGCTGGAAAAAAAGGAAAAAAAGAGAAGAGAAGAAATAAAGAAAAAGAAAAAGAAAAAAAAGGAAATATGGCACGTGCCGGAAAAAGAAGGAAATATGGCACGTGCCGGGAAAAAGAAGGAAATATGGCACGTGCCGGAAAAAAAGAGGAAATGTGGCACGCGATACGCACGTGCTAGGGAAAGCCTCTGGGCCATGCGGAGGGTTTAGTGACTCCTTTAAAAGGCTCTATTAATAAGCCCACACTAATTTATATCTTCATTGGACCTTCCATTTTTTTATATTGAAGATATTTTTCATTCTCGTTTAGGGTTTCTCTACAGATTACACAGTTTAAAGCGCCTACTCTTTTTTCTCTCTCCCTTTCTCCTCTCTCTTTCGCTCTGCGCAGGATCTCAATTTGTGTATCAATGGCGGTTACTTTTTCAGATCTACACACCGAGGAGGGTCTAAAAACTGTGGAGGAGCATCTCTCAGGAAAGAGCTATATCTCCGGGTATGCTTATATTTTTCT
Source organism: Aethionema arabicum (assembly GCA_000411095.1). Lineage (NCBI taxonomy): Eukaryota > Viridiplantae > Streptophyta > Magnoliopsida > Brassicales > Brassicaceae > Aethionema > Aethionema arabicum. The sequence goes on along the minus strand of KE152400.1, from coordinate 127,974 downwards.
TCTTTTGCGTTTTTTCATGGTTTTGTATTTACCTTTTTGACAATTGGAGAGTTTGATTTTGATTTATCAGAGATCAGCTTACGGTGGATGATGTGAAGGTTTACGCTGCTGTATTGGAGAAACCTGGAGATGCCTTCCCCAATGCTAGCAAGTGGTACGCTTCCGTGGAGTCTCACCTCGCTAAAAGGTCCGTATCTCATTCCTTCTTCTTTTTTTTTCTGTTGAACTTCTGAATCTTCGTTTTGAGATTTGGTTAGAATTGCTCATCCGATAATTATGGGATTTTCGATTTTCAGTTTTCCTGGAAAAGCTACTGGAGTGAGAATCGGTGGTGGTGCTGCTGCTCCTGCTGAAGCTGCGCAAACTGAGGTACGGTCCACAGAATGCTCTGTTGACTCTAATTACGTTATTTAGACAGTCAAATCTTGGTACATAGACTAATAGGGAATTGAAAAAATCTTTAAAATTGAATAGATGAATATGCAAGCATTGTGATCCTTTTGGAATGAAAAGCTTTTCCGCTACTAATGTTCGATACTCCACCTTTAGTTCTATTGATGATCTTATTTGCTATAACTTATTAGTTCTTGTCCCTAAACTTGTTAACAGGCACCTGCCGCAGCAGCTGATGATGATGATGATGACATGGATCTGTTTGGTGACGAGACAGAAGAGGAAAAGAAAGCAGCAGAAGAGAGGGAAGCTGCTAAGAAAGACACCAAGAAGCCTAAAGAGAGTAAGTCTTGCACTCTCTATACGAAGTCTCTAAACCCTCCTGCTTGTTTCAATTACTTTACAGTGACTATATGCCAAAGACATCGCCTGATTTCACGATCAAGCAGAGACTTATTTGATTGAGCTGTTATGCGTTCTTAATTATATCAGGTGGAAAGTCTTCTGTGCTAATGGAGGTAAAGCCATGGGATGATGAAACCGACATGAAGAAGTTGGAAGAGGCTGTTCGTAGTGTTGAGTTACCGGGTCTTTTCTGGGGAGCTTGTAAGTCAAATTATATCTTGATCTAATCTTGATATACACGAAAAGTTTAACTCTTTCTGATTATGTAAAATTGTTGCAGCGAAACTTGTACCAGTTGGTTACGGAATCAAGAAACTCACAATCATGCTCACCATTATTGATGACCTTGTTTCCCCCGACAATCTCATCGAAGACTATCTCACCTGTGAGCCCAACAATGAGTACATCCAGAGCGTTGACATCGTCGCTTTTAACAAGATCTAAGACTCCAAAAGTTTCCATTTTTGATGTCAAAAGAGTTTTAAACTCTTGTTTCTCTTAGTGTTCTTTCTACTCTTGTCTTTCTTATGGGTTTGCTATGTCGTTTTTGAGTCTTTTGTTTAATTTACAAGACCAGCTTTGGAGTTAAAACAATATCTTCAAGTTGCTGTTATATTTATAGTTCTTTCTTCGACTTTTGATCTTTAGTGACCGGCGAACAAATACAAGGCTACACGAAAGGCAGAGTATTACAGACAAGTAAGTGTTGTGAAAATTTAGTCTTAGACCTCTTGATGGCTTTCGTTGCTGGTTTGATAGATATGTTGGAATAAATATTATGAAACTTGAAGATTCACTTTTGGGCAAAACAAGAAGCAGTTGATGAAACTAACCACAAACATAGACCACCATATCTTTTTCTCTCTCTCTTCTTTCATTGTTTCTTTATTCTAGAAGCATTTTTTTTTGAACTTAAAACCCCAAAACATTAGAGAGAAGGAGGCACATACTGTCTAGATAAACTAAACAGATCCTTGCCTTCAAATGGAGAGGTCCAGTCTCTGCCATTACCCACTAATACTTCACCTCTGGGTCCCACACCACCTTCCTGCACTCCTGCCATGGCTAAACCATGACCATTTGCTGCCATTCTTGTCCTTACATTCATGTGTGGTTCGTAGGATGATGAAATGGAACCTCCTCCTAGGAACTGTTTGTTTGGTCTGGGACAAGACAGGCTTTTGTTGTCTAGACTCCAGTCTATGTTGTTGTAGTCTAACTGCCCTATTGACCCATCTGTGTTCCAGTCTAGTCCTGAAGGAGTTCCTGATGATGGCACAGATCCAATCCCGGAGAAGAGACCAAGAGAAGCAGCTGGAGCTAAACCAGGCGATGAACCGCTTTGATTTCGGTGACCGTTGACTTGACTATGGTATTGCTGGTACTGAAGTTGTTGATACATCAGATTTGAGTTGAGATCATTTGGAGTTAGTGGTCTAGTGGAAGAGACATTGGGGTTGAATCCGTTGGATTGAGCTGTTGCTGCTGCTTCAGATCTACTTGTAGGGTACCAACCATTAGCTGCTGCTCCGGTAAAAGATGAATTCATGGTAGAGACAGGTAACATGTTTGTGTTAGCAGATTGAGAGCGTTGCTGCATAACCATAACTGGCTCCCTCATTTCTTGCTGCTGAAGTTTTTTCAAATCAGTTACACTCAGATAATGTGTTTCTGCTGCAGGTGGTGCCAATGGCGGCTGATGATATAACATGGGAGTATTAGACCCTCTGTTCGACCATTTCTTCTCACCTAAGACAGCATTTTGTTGCAGTTTCATCAATTCTAACTTCATTTGAATCGTATCCAATGAATGAAAGCTTTGATTTCCTGATTCTCCATTAACGTAGCTGGATCCTCTGGTGTAACCAAGATTCTTTCTTTCAAGAGTTTCTTCACCTGCTGTATAGTTAGGTTGCAACTGGGCTACTGTATTCTGACTTGTAAGCATAGAAGAGGCTTTGTTATTGTTAGTTGAAGTAGTATCACTAATATCTTCTGCTTTACGGGAAGCAGTATATTGTTGTTCTTGTTTCTGTTTTCTTAATATTTCTTCTGCTGTTTCAATGTTCCCTTCTGCTCCAACCACTGCTCTTTCTACATCCTGTTTGCTACACTTGTATTTAGCTTCCAACTCCAAGATTTTACTAAACTCTTGTGATATGTCAAGTTTTAAGTTCCCAGGTGTGGGATCTAATTGCTTCTCAGATGCTTTAGCTCCACCATCATCAAACAGCCAATTAATGGATTCCACTAATTTCCCTTCATTTAACATGAGAGCATGAGTTGCTCGCTCTTGAGAAATCCCCATTGCTACAAGCTGTTGAGCAAGGACTTCAAGTTTTCTAGACATCAGATATTGACTACATCGCTCATGCAATTCCTGAGCTCGCTTTTCCTTTTGCCGTTGATGTTTTCTTTCATTCTTCAGCCTAATCTTTTCTCGCTTATCATTATCAGCTCCTGGAATTATTTCTTGTTTTGTAGCAGGATTTGATACTTTCTCTTTGTGATCTTCTGAGTCACCTGACCAGCTACCATTATTAGAAACAGAATCACAGTCAGCTCCAGTAGAATCTGACTCTTCAATGTTTCTAAAACGGCCATTATTGTGAAGGGAAGAGGAACCAGTTGCTGAAAGTGACTCAACGGATTGGAATGTCCCCAAAAGAGGATTATAAGCACCAGCCGTAGCACCAGTACTAGCAGCCATGGATCCTGAAGCTTTGTTAGGTGTCTTCTGTGTATCGTTCATAACCTTCTTATCTCTCTTAGTCTTGGCTAAGGTAGACATCTTTAAGAAAAATTACCCTGCAATTCTCACAAAAACAATAATCAATACATAGTTTCTTAACAAGCAAAATCTTCTCTCTGAGCAAACAGAAAATAAAATAAAACACAAGTCTAGTATTAGAGATACTGAAGATTCAATGTACAATACATTCCCGTGTGAAACAATAAAGTAACGAAGACAAATAATCTCTTTTCTCGTTAAACATCAAACATCAATTGGTCATTCAAGCTGAAAATGTCAAAGCATGAGCTTTTCCAAAGGGAAAAAGAAACACAGCTCCATCGTTGACGAAGAAGCGATAGAAATTAAAAGCATCCATCACCTAATTACGAAATGTCACAAACGTACGGATCCATTTCAACAACGAATCTGAAATCAAAGTTTGTATAGCTATACATACCAATCTCACATACAATCTACAAACCAAATCAATCCGGCGATGTTTTTCTTGTCAGAAGAACAGACAAATCAAATCAATAAGGAAAAGGAGAGACGAAATTGAGGGACATCAACAAAACCTAAAGGGAGGAGGACGAAGATAAAAATAAATGCGATTTGATGAAGATCGAAGCATAGATCAGTGATGGGAAGATATAGATAGAGAGAGAGAGAGAACCTGCTGGGAGGACTGGTAGAGGAAAGGAGAGAGATCTGGAGAACAAAGAAGAAGAAGAAGACGACGAGCTCAGCGATGGCGATGAGGATTAGGAACGAGAGGAGTGCGATGAGATATGCAATTGTAAATGTAACAACAAAAACACAGCTCACCGTTTCGAATCCCCAAATCGAATACAAATTAGGGTTCGGTTAACTAAACCAAAATAATAAACCAAAAACCAAACCAATATATATTTAATATTATATTAAACCCATAGGAAAGATACATGATAGACTTAATAATTCAATTTTTGTAAGATTTTTTTCCGTAAATAATATTATATTTCTCAGAATATATTTTCATATAATAAGTACACAACTAATAACTATAAATAATCATCAATAATAATTATAAACATTATAGAATAAATATATGTAAAATTAAAAAAATAATAATATAGTTCTGTAAATTGAAATAATTATATGATCAAATATCATTACATAAATACTATATTACAAGTTTGATCGTAACTAGGAGAAATTGCGAATCTAATTATAACGTTTGTTAATTTCATTGATTAAAATGTGTTGTTCAAACTTTAATCTAATGAAAAACAATTGTTTGATATTTTTCTAATTAAATTTTAACAAATATTGATCTATAAATTAAACTGTACTCTAAAAAAATTTCAAGAATAAAAATCCAACACTATAAATATATAATTTAAAGGTCAAAATACAACCGTCATTAGTAAAATGTACATGTGCAAAGCACATTGTTTTTACTAAAAACACTAAAATCATGTAGAGTTTAAAAATTGAAATAAGAAGGATGAGAAAGTGGATCAGATAGTAATGCCTTCAAGTGTTCTTGATCTTGTTCAATTTCTCTAAGTACTCGTTGGTGTTGCATATAAAACATAAATTCTGCTTCTTGCTGCCATTGTAGTTGTTGTTGTTGATCTTGTTCTTGATTTGTATGAAGAGTTGGATTCAACAATGGTTGAGCAAAGTTTGGTCTGAGCAATGTTTGAGCTATTTGTTGTGGTTGTTGCATATAAAGAGTTTCTTCTTCTTCTTGTTGCTGCCATTGTTGTTCTTGTTGCCTTACATCAAAGAAGTCTGGTACTTGTTGTTGAGTATTGTTATAAGTGTTTGAATGCATATTATCTTGAATGTATCCTTGTTGTTGATTTGAATCAAGAGTTGGATTCAACAACGATTGAGCTATGATTGGTCTCACCAATATTTGGTCTATTTCTTGTGGTTCTTGAGCATCAAACGTGTTTGATTGCATCAAGTGGAAATAACCATTATCTAGAATGTATGGTGCTTCTTGATTTCGTTCTTGATGTTGTTCTTGATTTGAATCAAGAATTGGATTTTGTTCTTGATTTGAATGAAGAGTTGGATTCAAGAACGATTGTTCTTGTTCTTCTTGAGGTTGTTTTTGCGGTTCCTCTTCATCGAAATCAAGTAGTTTCATCACTTCATCTCCTATACATCTTCTTCTTCTTCATCTACTTGTTGATGCTGCTGCTGTTGTTGTTGTTGATTTGAATGAAGAGTTGTGTTCAAGAACCGTTGTTGTTGTTGCTGCTCGTGGTTTGAATCAAGAAGTGGATTCAAGAACACATGAACTGTTTCTTCAGCCACCACTTGAGTCGTTTTCTTTTTCCGCTCTGGATTCTCATGAATTTTACACAACGCTTTCTCCAGCTGTAAACAATAAATTCATAGTTTTATTTCAATGTTAGTAAATAAATAATAAATTAAAATTTTTAAAAAAAAAGTTAAAAAGAATAGATATATATACATACCTTGGTGGTACTAGTATTTATATGTTGTTGTTGCACGTATATATATTCATACATTATCCAGTTTGTTTTGTAGCCTTTTGCTTTATAGTAAACTAAACAGTTTCTTTTTCCGATGACTTCTCCGTTCACCGTTATATCTTTACCCTTTCCCGTTATCTTCCAAAAACCGTTACTTTTTGTGATCCTCGAAGGTCGTTGACCTCCTGCGTACCGTTTCTCTCTCGGTGTAAAGAAATACCATTCTTTACTGTTTAATTTCTCGTATCGATCTGTGTTCACACGTAACAAACTACATTAATTAATAATATTTTTTTAACTATGAATTTAAAATAAAATTTTTGTTTAAAATACGTGTTATTAAAGATGATATGGATATTTTCTTATTTTATTTTAGGTTTAGTTTAAATTTAAATATAAAATATTAAAATTTTTAAAAAAGTCTCAAGGTTAATACTTAATAGTAACTACGTCAAGGATGGCTAAGTTACGGCTACAACCGAAGCAAGTTAGTAACAAAACATAACCACGATACGTGTTGCGTCTTTCCGTAACAACGTTTAGAATCGTAAAATTATGGGCTTACACATAATAAGACCGTAAATTGTTTGTTACGATTAGCGACGACTACACAAAACAAGCCAGTCACATATACCAAAGAGATTATACAATTGTATAAGACCGTAGATTATACAATTGTATAAGATAGATATAGTTCAAAGAGATTTAAATAAACATTAGCCTTGTTTTAATGGTTGATTTTGAAAAAAAATAAAAGAATCAAAGAAAATAAAAGAATTGAAAAAGGAAGAAATAATGACCTGCGAGTTCCTTAGGACTGAAATCGTAGACGTTAACCTCATGGATTATGTTCACAACCATGGCTTCGTTTCTGCAAAAGGGTCTCAAGTAATGAAGAATAAGATCTTCGTCTCTTGGCATAAATGCAAAACCTTTACGAACCAACTCCATTGTTACTTTTATTTTCTTGTGTTTACTTTATTTCTCCAGTAATCAATTAATGAACTTAAATTAGGTCGAATTTATGTGTGTATTTATAGAAGAATTTAGGGAGAATTTACCTTCTTTTTTAAAAAAAAATTTGAAATTTTATCTACCAACTATATCTATTTAGATATACATAATATATTGATTTATCTTCAAACAACATTTGGTTGTTGTAAGTAAGAAAAGGAACGTATTATATTATGTAATATCTAAACAGTTTTTGTTTTGATATAGTAAATCCTGGTTCCTCTTATTTGGAA
>KE152400.1:82965-118921 GCA_000411095.1 Aethionema arabicum | reverse complement strand
AAATTAACCAAAATTATCTCAAAATTTAACCATATTTTAACCATATATATAATTTTTTGTGATTTTTTTCAGTGTTTTATCATGGTTTTTTTTGTGTTTTTTATAATTTTACTAAACTCAACATTTTTTTAATGTCTTTAGTGGACATATGTAAGAGTTTTAGAACAAAAAATTAACAAAAAGTATAAAAAAAGTCATTAGTAAAGTTGAGGGTTTAAAAAACGTCATTAGTAAGGTTGAGGGTTTAAAAAACATCATTAGTAAACTTGAGAGTTTAAAAACAGATTTTCAAAGTTAAGGGTTTTTTTTACAAAATGATCAAAATTGAGGGGTTTTTTTGCTTTAATCCCTTTATTTTAATATTATACAATTGTAATTCAATAAAATATTTTAACGACAAAATACTGATATTTTGTACCAAAAAACATTGTTTTAAATTTTGCCATACTTAACTAACAAACCCCAATATTTAGAATTCATAGACATGAATTCTTATAAATGATATCAGAAAATCTAATATTCAAATATATATATCATCATAATATGAAAGATTACTTTTATATTGATCGAATAATTATCGTACAACATAAACAACCACACAATCAAACCATATAGGCTCCTCTATATACTCCTTACAAGAGCAAAGACATTGGTCATACTCATGGCCGTGACCTTGTATAGGATAGCGAGAGTTATCACTAAAACAGAATCAAACCACAATAAAACCAAACCAAACCAAACCAAACCAAACCAAAGCAGAGAGGTTTATTAGGTGGGAGGAGGTGAAGGAATAACTGTATCTGTATGAGATTTTTGGTTAGATGGTGTGTAACCATAAACAAGCATACCTAATACAAGTATCATTGTGCCTCCCATGAACCCTTTTGGTAATGATGATGCAACCTCAAGGTAAGGTAACTGTAGTGTGAACAAGAAAACTGCTATAGGTACTGAAACTGTGGAAGCTAGACATGATACTACTGCAGATGAGATCTTTAAGAGGCGTAAAAGAGCTATGTTGTAGCCTATGTTCACGATTATGAACAAGACTGGCAACAATGGAGCTCCATCACAACCTGTATTGTTGTAATATTGTCAGAGCAGGAACAGAACACATAACAATGGATGTTGAATGTGATTAATTATTACCTGGTTGCATTGCTCCGATGTTTAGAAAACAAGCGGCGCCATCTTTGAGGTAGGTTGGGAGTTGATTAAATGGTATACCCCATAGTTTTGAAAGGAAAGGAAGAAGCAAGGCGATGCAAATGGCCTGTTTTCATTTAAGAGATGCTATCATTTGAGTGTTGAGAACAAAGGGGATTTGGCTATGGCTTAAGAATACTTACTTGGAAAGCTGAACCATATGAGTTTACTATAAAAAGATCAAGTGAAGCACCCTGTAATGATAACAACATATGTTTTCAGAATCATAAAGACAGTAAAGTATGATAATGTGACTGTGGATTCTTGTTTTTGTACCTTCAATCGTTTCTCGCTATCTATAAAGATGACTTCCTATAAGGGAAAATGATTTAATCATTATATAGAGTAATAGCATCCAAAATAAATTATTTAGCTGCTGGAATATGATTGACTTACCTTCAATACTGTATCTGCTCCTTGAAGCAGGAAAGAAAGGACCATTAGAAGAATCCAAAATATTCCAGCTTCTTTTAATGAATGAGCGGCACCGGAACCACTGTAGAAACAACAATGGTAAGTAATTTTAACGTGGTGGTTCCTGTTGTGTCTTTTGAAAGAGCCAAGTGAAAGCAATTAAGTAAGTGGACTGAGTTGACTAACCTTGCGACACTGACAATGACACCAAGAGCTACAAGAGTGCATCCAAGTATTTGATTTATACTATATCTTCTTCCAAGAAAAATAATGGAGAAGAGAATTTGCCAGACAAGAAATGTCTGCAAGGAAACAAACGGCTACGTCAGTAACCCCAGGAGCTTTCAATCACCACTGCATTTATTATCTAAAATCAAGAAGAATTGAATTTAAGAAAATCAAGAATATCAGCTTTTGACACAGTAAATCAAAATTTTAAAAAGCCAATTCTCTGCTTTGATCTCAAAGTAAAGACAAAGCTCCATCTAACAGAGTTGAAAGGCTTCACTATATCCAGTTTGATTGTGATATATCCAGGCCCTTTATACCTATGTTTACTTGTCTCCATTCCACAAAATATCTTTGGTTTGGCTGAATCAAATTCAGGAGATCACTTTGTGTGCTGTGTTACAACCAAAGATAAGCTGAGACTCATTTAGCCGAACAGCCCCTTAAGTTTACAGATTTTGGCATAAACCTAAAAGCTTTTATGCAATTAGTTCTTAACTAATCACCCAGAGGTTGTACATAAAGAAGCATACCAATGCTTACAAAGTTATACAGCTTCTAACCTGAGATAAAACTGTAGTAGACGGCCCAGAAAGATTTGCTGAATAGAGAGAAAAGGGAAAAGATAAGATGAATAAAGTCCATGAAGGCAGTTACGATTGTAATAATAGTCTCATTCCCCCATAAATCCCACTCACAAAAAAAAGTGTAAAGCTACAGAAAGTAAGAACTGAAAACAAATGTAGATCAGAAACGCAATGTTACCTGCGGCAGCCATCCCAGCAGCTGCAGCTAGAGCCTCCAAAATGCCAACGATTAAAAATGGCGTTTTTGGCACCGAGAGCATTGCATCTGTAACAGATCCAGCACGGTATCGAAAATACAAGATAGAATAATATACAGCTACATACCTACATAAAGGAAATTGCAAAAGAAGGCCTTCTGTAATAACAACTTGATTCATTAAACAAGATATTCCTAGGACATCATATAAGCAATAAAACATCAAAATGACAGCAAGTATTTCAAAGCAAGTATTGCTCAAAATTCAAAGGCCACCAAGAACAAAGCAACCATAAATTTACTCTGTAAATTTTTCCCAACATCATGTATATATCTACCTAAACTAACCTCACAAATAATGAAAAAATCAGTGTATTTATTTGGCCAATTTAAACATCCTGTTGAACACAAGTAAAATAATGTTACAGTTCTCAACTTCTTCTCATTATGTGTTGGCATATTAATAATCTGATAATCAAACGTGCAGGCAGCATCCACAAGGATATGTAAAGACTAAGAGGAGGAAGAACACTAAGAAATAGAGGTGGACATTTCTCTTTACACCGAGTCAGATTTGAGAAAAACCTACCCTACTCAAATTTGTACGTATTGTGGTTCGAGAAAAAAAAAACATACTAAATTAAAACCAAACCAATCCGGTTTGGTCTCGTTTGATTTTACACCAACCCCTCCTAAAGTTTGTAGGGCCATCAATGAATTCCAAGTCTAAGAGAGTGTGCTATAACTTAGAGGCGTGGGGGTAGTAGCAATTGTCCCTTTCACTTTTGTGGCTACTAGGGGGGCAGATACTGAATGAAATGGGAGGACTTTATTCAATTTGGTTCCACCAACACTCAATGATTTTCCCTATTGCATATTCAATGATTCTATTTTTAAATAACCTAGTCAATAACTTTAACTTTGTAAAATGAATTAGCACTATATTTTCTACTATAAACAAATATTTTTCAATAAAGTATCATTATTTAATTAAAGTCTGCCATTATATATATATATAAATAGAATAAACTTCAACCAATCATAATAATTTATATGTATATATTATACACATATTATATACATAAATTGTTGGTAGATGTGTGTAATGCGCATATAATAATATAATAATGTCCCAAGTAGAAGTACCCAAAACGAAAACGAAAGCGACCACATGCCAAATCTGACCCGTTCCTTAAAAAATGAGACTTGTTTTTAAGTTTTTTCGTATATGCCCTTACATTTTCATAATGTACGTCATCACACCTTAACTTTCTAAATTTATCATTTTCGGATCAATGCTAATGAGCAAACGAATACAAATCTTACCAGATTATATAGTACTACCATATTTGAACCAAAAAAAATCAACAATGCATTAATATTTTAGCATTATAATACACGAACATCTAAATTTGTGCACATCAGATTCAAAAGAAAAATCAGATTTCAATTGTAAGAGTATTAGAGTGTGTTATCTGATAAAATTCAGTTGATAGATGTTAAAGATAGCAATAAAATGTAAAAGAAAAAAATTAGATGTGATAAAAAGGAGTTGAAGATCATCGTATACGACGAAATTGATCAGGAAAACGAAATCAAAGCGCAGATCTATTTCCAGTAATGGCATGCGAGAGTACGAAAAATTGGAGATAATTACCCGAAAGTGGAGAGTTGCGCTAAGAAGAAGGGATAATGCTTGAGTGGAACTAGCGCGAGTTTATACATCACGCGGTTCCCAACACCTAACGCAGCCGTCGCCACTGCCGCAATCACTATCTCCATCGTCTTGTCATTCTCTGTACTCCCTTCAATTTCGTTATCGCTGATCGCGTAACCGCACACGCCTGGCGTTTTAATCTCCGCTTCAACTCGTCGTCCGCCATCGTCATCAGATCCATTCCAGGATCTCGCCGATGGCACTGCTTCAATTATCCAGAGCTTGGAGCTCGATTGAGCGATCAACGACGGCAGACGATTAATGTGATTTCGACGAATTAAGGAAATAGATTGACGTAGATTAACGGAATGCGATTGTAGCGAGGTGATTGACATGGTTAAGCCAGCGGTTAGCCGGCGGGAAGTCGTTGCCATGGTGGATTTGGCCGGAAAATGAAATCAATTGTGCTTAAGTCGTTTTCAAAGAAGAGAGCGAAGAAAAAAGGAAATAGACTACTGGTTTGGATGGTGGAGTGCATCGAAACAACTTGTCGTTATATACTTTGAAATATGAACTATTCTGATTTGTTTTCTTATTATATAGTTTTAGAATAGGTTATAATATTTAAATTATATAAGACGATCCACTGTTTATAAATAAATTACACTATTATATTGTTTAATGAAAAAAGATCATGGGAATACAGCTGATAAAAAGTGAAAAAAATAATAATAATAGTTTTCGACAAAAAAGAAAAGGGGTAAGAAATGTCGTTTTCGTGTCGGATTTTAATTGGACGGGTGCATAATATTAGACTACACCTTGTTGTACCTGACCACTTTGTCTTCCCCTTCACTCATCTTCATCTTTCTAGCTGCAGTAGGTCAGAAGAATTTCATCTCTTTAGCGAATTCGCTTGCTAATGCGGGAAAGTAAGGGAAACTTAGCGGCGAAATGGCAGTAAATGAGGCAAGAATTTCGGGGTTATGTGTATGATTTGTTGCTTTTTGGGGACCTAGATTTGGGAACCTTGGGTTTTAGCTTATTTTTCTTGTTTCAATGCAGCATTAAGGTTATTCCGCAATGGCGGCTTCTCTAACGGCTCTGCAGCGGCCACAAGTTGGAGCTTCGAATACGGTAATTACAGTCTCTAGTTTGTTTCAGTTTCGCTTTTATCGCCTGTTTGGTTTGGGGGAAAGTGGAATACTGAGGAGGAGAGCTGTTTTGGATCTTGGATAGTGCGTTTTTTTCGAATTGAACAGAGATCGAGCTGCAACCGAGTGAATATATACAGATTTTGTAGTGTTACATTCTGAGGGTCGAATTTATCTGTTCGATCAAGTGAGAAGCATTTGTTTGCCTATCACTTGTTTGCTATGTTATGAAAATTCGTTTTCCTTTCACTGGCTTGGCGATTGAAATAGTTCTGCAGATCTTACCCAACTAGTATAGGTAAAGCCACTCTAGTTTTATGGTAATGGAAGAGTCTTGCGGATTAGAAGTTTTATACAGTTAAAGCCTTAGAGGAGAAGATCCTCTTGGTTCCTTAGCTCCTTTCTTTGATTTCAGTTGGTGTTTGGAACGGCTAGACAAGTTAAGAAAACCTAGTTTCTTTATTGCCATGATAGCAGTTGAATTTGTTTTGCAGAGAACGCCAACAAGCCACTGATTTGTTTGTTCTTTTTGTTTGTAGCTACGAATGATTTAATTTGTATAACAGTTCCAAAGTAAAGCAAAAACTAATGATAATCCTATACTTAACTAATTTTGACAGGTGTTTAAGAGTGGCCCTCTCTCTATATCTTCAAAGGGTGAACTTCTATAAATTCTTTACTTTGCAGCCTTAACCACTGTATGAGTCTTAATTCTTAGGTGCAACACCTTCCGTCTGCTAAATTTTTGATTGCATTCGAATTTTCAGGACTTGGTTGGACATCTTGGAAGAAGCGTTGGTTCATTCTTACCAGAACTTCGTTGGTGTTCTTCAAAAACGACCCAGTCAGTAATTGTGATCATTTGATATGATCTTTATCAAATTCATATAACCCTTGATGTGGAGCTAATGTAGAAAGTTCCCTGAAAAGATACTTAGACCTAAAAATATCACAAGTTCTTTACTGAGTCAAATTCAAAGGCTTTAGGATTGATAGAACTAGTATTCAGTATTCTTGTTTGTATTTACGACTTTCTTCCACTTGAACATAGAAGAAGCCTACAATATACTTGTATGAACCCTTTTTCATATGTTACATTACGCTCGCTAAAGTGGCAGTATTATTGCTGATTGTGGAACTGTAGTTTATTATTAAATTTACATGACCTTAGCAGGATCTTTTTCTAACTTCTGATTTCCTTTGAACCAAAACTCAGTTTTCTTGAATTGTTATCTATTGTTAATTAATTTTTTCAACTGTTTGACAGAGTGCATTACCACAAAAGGGTGGTGAAGTAAATTTGACTCTTGGAGGCATTGACTTGAACAGTTCGGGGAGGTATGCACTACCATTGGTTGTTGTTTAAGAGAATATCCTTAACTTTCTACTGTGTTAACACCAATGTTTGTAGTGTTGTGGTGAGAGAAGATAAAAAGTTGTTGACTGTATTATTCCCAGATGGGAGAGATGGACGAGCCTTCACCCTCAAGGTGGTTCATACATTTAAGAATTTTACTTATTGTTACTTACCCCACATTTGTTATTGGCTATGATTCTGGTTTTATGTTTCCGTGAAATGCTAATCATTTAGCTCTTGTAGGCTGAGACATTGGACGACTTGTATGAGTGGAAGAATGCTCTTGAGCAAGCCCTTGCACAAGCTCCTAATGCAGCACTGGTAATTGGTCAAAATGGAATATTCCAAACAGAGGCAACCAATACAATTGAAGGGTCCTCCAATCCATGTAAGTTCTCATTTATCTCATTGTTATGAGTTTCTCTTCATTTGTTCCTTGTCTATTTCTTATGTACGTCAATCACACTCTGGTATGCAGGGAGGGATAAGCGGCCATTGAAGTCTTTGGTTGTTGGAAGACCAATTTTGCTTGCTCTAGAAGAAATTGATGGAAGTCCATCGTTTCTTGAGAAAGCACTTCAATTTCTTGAGACATATGGTGAGTATCGGTTTCCAAATTTAGTTAGTTTCCTATCATATGATGCTTCAAATCTCGTACCACGATACTCTTTTGTTTATACTCTCCTCGAGAAATGCAAATCTTTTCACTATTTCAGTGCTGCCATATGTATTTTAGCTATTCCTTTTTATAGACTGGTATAGAAGTGATTGAGTTTCTAACTGCCCATATAGATAATTTACTGTTTTCCCGGCACTTTATTGTCTGCGCAGGAACCAAAGTAGAGGGAATCTTAAGACTGTCAGCAGACGTTGAGGAGGTAGAACGTAGAGTTCAGGATTACGAACAAGGTATTTATCTTGTCCATACGAACATTTTCTTTTGTCATATAAATTTCAGTATTTTGAAGTGCTGATAGGATTTAGACTTATTTTCTAGATTATTTTCCATTTCTACCCCTTAAAATTCATTTATACTTATAGGCAAGACAGAGTTCAGTCCTGAAGAGGATCCACATGTTGTTGGAGACTGTATTAAGGTATTATAGTGTATGTCGACTATGGTTTTCAGTTTCTTTTTTCTGTGTTACTTGAAACATTTGTGTAATGCTGTTGTATCTGTAGCATGTTCTGCGGCAGTTGCCATCTTCTCCAGTTCCAGCATCGTGCTGCACTGCTTTGCTGGAAGCTTATAGTAAGTTTTTGTATATATCAAATCTTATGTCTGTAGTTTTGCGTTTGTATGTATATAACTTGCTTCTTACCCTTTTTTGTAGAAATCGAGCACAAAGAAGCTCGGATCAAGTCACTGCGCTCTGCTATGGTGGAAACATTTCCAGAACCAAACCGGCGACTCCTACAGCGGTATATTTCAAATTTAGTCTTTGCAAAATGTGTTATTCTAGCATTTAAAATGCTTGTATATACTGCTTAGGTATTTGATTTAGGCATTGAACTTGAGGGATATATTATGGGTCTCATGGAAAATATGTGGTGCTCTCATGGAAACCTGATAGGGAGTCCATTATTTAAGATGCTTCGAACAGCCCTATTCTCATTTTCTGTTATATTTTGCAGGATTCTAAAGATGATGCATACTATCGCCTCTCATTCCCGTGACAACCGGATGACATCATCTGCTGTAGCTGCTTGTATGTCCCCATTGCTCTTGCGTCCTCTACTGGCTGGAGAATGTGATCTAGAAGGTTTTGACTCTGTAGGAGATAACTCTGCCCAGCTTCTTGCTGCCGCTAATGCTGCTAATAATGCTCAAGCCATTATTACAACCCTTTTGGAAGACTATGAGAATATCGTCAATGTAAGATGCAATTAGATTATTTAATTATCTCTAGGTGTCACACAATACTGTAGGCTCAAATACTTGTTTGCAGGATGAAGAGCTTGAAAGGTGCTCCATTTCTACTGATTCTCATATTGGCGACAGTGGGCCTGAGAACTCAAGCGATGAAGAGGACATAGACGTTAAAAGGGCTGACTCACATATTCTAGATTCCCGAGGAGATGGGGAAACAGATGATGAACATAGCGTTGTGCTGAGTAGAAAACCAAGTGAAAGCAGTGATTATGCTGGCAGTGATCTGTATGACTACAAGGTTTGTTCTTGCTATCTTACCTCACTGCACCCTACCTGCTGTTTGCTTCTGTATGAGCACTACCTAACAATAGCTCTAACATAGGACATCGTGGTCATAGTACGTCTACCAAACTTCACACCAAATATTGAAATACGGGATGATGTTTTAAGTTGTTTCCATTTGTCTTCACTCTCCTTCAGCCATTGGCTACTGTCTAGTTATCTTTTTTTTTCTTTTTTATAATTCTTTGTGATTGTTTGGTCGACGGGTACATATAATTTATGTTTGGTGTTTAAACTTTAGATCGTCCATTACGAATACCATTTAAAAATGCATAAAAATCTATTCCAAATGTTTTATTTCCTTTAGTGTGCTTTCTTTCAGGGATTTGGTGTTGAAGATTCAGAAGTTGAGTTTTCTAGAGACATCCATTGTTCAGTAGAGAGTACAGACTTGAAGAAACAAAGTGAAGAATTTATTAAAGACATAGAAATTTCTAGCGTCACACCAACTGAAAATTGCTATCAATCAGGGACAGAGTCTATGCCATCAGTTAATCCCAGTACTCCGTTCAATGCCCCAAGATATACACAATCAGCTGAGAAGCCTGCAAATAAAACTGCTAGTTTGTCAGCAATCAATGGGAAGCGTTCCACATCCTGGGGTAGAGGCAATGTAAGTTTTCCATTGTTTCTTTAATTTTGTTAATGCCTTGTTTCTTGGCTTCTAGGATGATGAGCTATTGTGACCTGTGTACGCCTAAAATAAATCGTTATCATCTTACGAAGATTTGATGTTGTTGGAAGTTCGATCTATTTGGAATAAAATATCTTACAACAAGTCACTTGCATGTATGATGGGTAGGTAATGATAGGAAAAATCAGCTTACGATGATATCACAATCCACTCTTATGGTTACTGTGTGCAGGGAAAAAAAACACCTGGAAAAGGATCATTTGATTCCACGGGAAATGATGAGTAAGATGCTCAATCCTGAATTTATATGCTGTGGTTCTATAACATTCCTAGTTTCGCGCTATCTAGTATTTTGATTCATACAGTGCAGTTTAATATATTAGCATCTTTTTTTCAAACAATTTAGAAAACCAGGTTTATAAAGTGATAATAGTACACTTTTTGCAGTAGTAGAATCAACAACATCTGTTTTTGAATCTTTTTCTTTTGATTATTAGATCGAATAATTAATTCGTAGTCCTGCCGAGGTCCGTATTAGATATGTTTGGTTAAATTGGTTCAAAACATGAAACTTCACTTGAGCAACATTTTACTTCTCTGTTAAATTGGGAAAGTAAATTTCCTGAATTACAGCATTTGAGATGTGTCTTCGCTATTGTGAGCTCAACTTATGTTGATGCAAATACTTCTTCCACTGCCTGTAGGCTTCTTATACAGAGGCTTGAGCTCATGAAAGACGAGCTGCGGCAACGAATTGCTAAGGAGGTACTCGTCCTTGAAGTAGCAGTAGTTTATGCTGATTACATAATATTGTTGTATTGATTATATAGACCACTGCAGGCCAAAGGAAATGCAGTATTACAAGCTAGCTTGGAGAGAAGGAAACAGGCTTTGCACGAACGTAGGCTTGCACTTGAACAAGATGTATAAACAAACCTTTGCTCCAGATATATCGTATTTCTACTCTCATTTACGTCAATTTACTGATCAAGCTTGCAATGGAATTACCAGGTTGCCAGATTACAAGAGCAACTACAAGCTGAGAGAGACTTACGATCTGCTCTTGAAGTTGGTTTAAGCATGTCTTGTGGACAATTTAGCTCACAAGCTGCAGATACTAAGGTTAGTATACACTTCTGCTCTTTCTATTAATAGTTATAATCTCCTTGTTCTCCTTAGTTCTAACATCTCAACAAATACAAAGACAAGGGCTGAGCTTGAAGAGATTGCTCTTGCTGAAGCTGATGTCGCAAGATTGAAGCAGAAAGTTGCAGAACTACATCACCAGCTTAATCAACAACGGCAACATCACTTAAGCTCACTCCCAGATGCTAATAGCCATCACCAATTTCTCCAGAATCACAATACTCAACTGTAAGATTACACTCTGTCCCTAGTTTTAGCTCTATATCATGTATTATCCAATATTTCATATCGGATAAGGGATAACGGTAAAATGACCCTTAACCTTTCCCGATTTTGTGTAAAAAGCTCCAACTTTTTAGTTTGGTTTTTTAAACCCCAAACTTTTCCAATTCGGTTTGTTAGCTCCCCTGTCACGGAACAGTTACGCAACGTTAATTTAGATTCATTTAACTAAACGCAGCATTTCTTCCTCACTTCTTACTTTTACTTTGACCTCACCGGCTAATTTACGTTGTTGCAGGAAGTCGTTTCAGCAGGACTTTGATTCCATACTTGCTTTCGTTAATCACGAAAGAAATCAAAGAACGGTACAATCTTCTGTAACTAAAGAATCTCATGAGCCATTAACCAAACTACTATTCTAATTTCTCACTAACATGTAGGAGGAAACTAGCTTAAGAACAGACTGGAGAAACACTAGAGGACCAGGACTAGGAAACAACAGACCAATGGCATGTAGACAAGTACCCGGCTCACCCGGCTTGACTGATCCAAAACTCAATGAAGCATCCTTAAGCAGTCCCATGGAAGAGTTTTCTCCTGTAAAGTTCTCAATCTCAGTAACTTCATTTATCTTCTAAAAACCTCACAATATCGAAACTAATGTGTTCTGCGCAATCTCGGCCTTGTAGGTTATGGACTACACTAGACATCCTCCTCCTGCAGCATCTGTAGCTCTCATGGAACTAACCACTCGTCTCGATTTCTTCAAAGAACGACGTTCACAACTTATGCAACAGATTCAGAACCTTGACCTCAACTATGGCTCCTCTTCTTCTCAAGCTTTTGCGCAGCGTTCATCTTCTCCTCCATGGAACTAGACTTGTGACCAATGTTTATCTTTTGTTTAAGAAATTAAAAGTGTATAAAGTTTCGTCATGTGTGTAAAACTGGTTCAGGGTTCAGTCAGATTTTTATGTACCGGTGAGAGTTAAGATCGAACCTTTGATTTTATTTGTTTTCTCGTTTGTCGTTTGCTTGGTTATTAAAATAGTTTGTAATATTTATTAGTGATAATGGTGAAACAAACTTTTTACTATTTTATAGTTTTTTGACGTTGAGTTTAGTAAAAAAAAAAATCTAAAATATTACTTGATATTTTTTATTTTTTGGTATTGAAAGATAAGGTGTATTTAATAATATAGTCAGTAATTAATAATGTTATGAGTTTTGAATAATTGGTTTACAAACTTTTATAGGTATAGCATTATTGAAGATTTTTTATTTGTTTCTGAAATTGTGAAGTATTCTTTTTTCTTAGATTTTAAATTTTGTATAGGTATAACATTATTGAAATAGTTTTTATTTGTTTTTTGAAGAATTACCTAAAATGTCTTAATTCAATCATTTTTTGCAAATATGCCTTTTTTGTAGGGTTTACCAATTATACCCTTGAGTCTATTGTTGTGATATCTTTGCAAAAAATGTTTGAATGAAAAAATTTTCTAAAAATCAATTATAGAAAATGTTCTAATTGAATACATATTTCCAAATTTTTCATAAAGTATGAGAGTATACCACTTATAATGTTGGATATAATGTTAGGGTATTTTTGCAAAAAATGTATGATTAGGGCATTTTTGCAAAAAAGGCTTGAATGAGGGCATTTTTGCAATTCCCCCTTATTTTTTTAACATCAATTTGGCTGAAATTTTGTTTATGAAATTGTAAAGTGTTCTGTACCAAATTTTTTAGATTTAATACGTATAGATCATTACTAATTACGGGATACGCCGACAGACGTATAAAATATTTGAAATTTTCTTTTAATATAAAAAAATATCAAACATATATACATATATATTTTTTTTTGTCGACATATCAAACATATATATATATATATATATTTTCGTCGACATATCAAACAACATTATTGTAGTGATTTTATTTTATCATTTTATTTTTAATATTATATAAAAATAATAATATAGTAAAAAAGTTTTATTTAGGGCTATATGTTTGGATAATATCGCATTGACTCTGGATATTATATAAATAAAGAAAGATTCTATAGTTAGTGGTGTGATGAGTCACAATAATTAATTATTGGAGATAAAGAATTATTCTCGAAGTAACAAAAACGCGCTTTACGAATCCCTCTTTATGTATTTCACAATTCACAATTTACAATTCACAATTCACACTTCAAGACGGTAGAAGAAAGAGGTGATAGAACTCTGTTGCGATTCAGTTTTGCAGATCATTCATTAACTAACAACAATGGCGGATCAAGGAGTAGTCTGTGGCGGAATCCGTGATATCGATCCAAATGCCAATGATCTTCAAATCGAGAGTCTTGCTCGTTTCGCTGTCGATGAACACAACAAGAAGGAGGTGCGTTTCATTTTCCTTTAAACTGTCGATTCTACTTCTCTTGCGATCATTTGGTAAATCGATCACTCCTGGATAGAGAAATCATAGACGGCACAATGGAAATCGTTATTTTTGGAATCTGATGTTTTGGGGGGGATTGATTATGTATTTGGTGCTGTAGTATTGATCGATTTCATCTCTAAACCATATTTGATCGATTCAAAGGTTTTGTGCGATCTATGCAAGGTTTTGTGCGATTTGCTGAATGTTTTAATTAAGTTTCTGGACTTTTTATTAAGTTTTCTTCGTGTTAGATCTAACGATACAACATGGAACCCTAAATCTAGAACTCGAATCACTACATATCAAGTTCTGTTCTTGTGTTGCCTTCACATTTTCTACTCAATAAAGAGAATAATGAATAATCTGTTACATTTGAATCATCTCTCTTATGTAAACAGAACACGAATCTGGAATACAAGAGGCTCCTTGGTGCAAAAACACAGGTGGTTGCAGGAACAATGCATCATCTGACTGTGGAAGTAGCCGATGGTGAAACCAAGAAGGTCTACGAGGCTAAAGTTTTGGAGAAAGCCTGGGAAAATCTCAAGAAGTTGGAAGGATTCAGCCACGTTCATGACGTTCCATCAGACACCTAAGCTTTGTCTATGGTAAAAAAATCCACATTCTATATGCTACTTTCATCTCCAACATTGATCTAACATCGAATAAGTTCAGAGATATATAGTTTCCTTATGCTTTCAACTTTCGAAATTTTGTGTTGTAAACTGTCAAAAAACTCATTCATTCTTATTTTTCTGGTTTGGTTTTTCAGGTTTGAGCTCTGTTGTGTCATGAGTCCACAAGATAAGAGCAGTTTAACCAAAGGTAACGTAACTACTTAAATAAGTGAATGTTGTTGAGTCCAGTTTATGTTATTTGAATCCTGTGTAAGATTGGTCAACTATTCCTGTGTGTTTGACTTTGCTTTCTGTTTTGTAATTCGCAAACCATTATTATGAGTTTACATAAATGGTCTTTCAACTCTTCAAGTTTCTACTATAAATTAATTCTAATATTATAACACACTATTCTGAAGGTTAAAAACTTTTATATAATGTATTTTAAATTATTAGTTTTTAAACAATGTGAAAAGAACCACTCAATGCGATGAGTGTTGTGAGTTCTTAGGTTAGCTATCACCAGATTTGTTTGCTAGACTCAAGAGAACTCCACTGCTCAGAGAAAGTGCTACAACTCCAAGTGATGTCTCTGTCGATACATGGAAGCCTACAAGGAGGAACAAATGTTGAAAAGAGCTTAGTTTTTGTGATGTTATACAAGTAGAAGTTGCAGGTTAAAGAGTAATTGCACACCGAAGAAATCGAGGATCATTTTGCATCCAATGAAGCCAAGAACAACTGCTATGGCAGGCTGGTTAAGGCAAAGAAACAAGAAAGATGCAAGATTAGATGAAACACAACGACACGGGTTATAAGTTACTGTCTTATGAATTTGATGCTAGTTTGGTCGAACATGGCGTTTAGACAGGTGAATGAAAAACTAAAGTAGTGATTACGATACCTGTAAATATTTTAACTCCTCCATTCCTTCAGAAATCACTGTAAAGAGAGACCTTAGTCCTGCAGAGAATTTTAACACCAGAGAGAAAATGAAGTTCTATGTTAAAATCTTGTACTGTATAGAAGTTAAGAAGAGTTTAAGTGATGGCAACAAACACCTAAGATTGCAAAGAGATTAGAGGTCAAGACAATAAAAGGATCCCTTGTGACTCCAAAAACAGCTGGGATTGAGTCAACCTAAGAGAATGAGTAACCAGTATTAGTGCTTTGCTTCAATTTTTAAGAGATGAAGATGGTAAATATTCACAAAAGAGGTGATAGAGGATACAGCAAATGCTATGTCACTGAGCTCGATCACTGCCACTGTAAGTAGTAATGGTGTAGCCTGCCAAAAACGTTATGAGCTTAAATTAGAACTCAAGAAAGACGAACCTTAAATCTCATCTATGAAAATGATATCAAAAACTTACTTTCCAAATGCCATCATGCTTTGTAAAAAATCGATTTCCATCATAACTTGCTGCACACAGTTTAAACAAAAAGGATGAACGATATTAGCTATGGAAGCATGCTAACCAATACTAAGCACTAACTTCATATAATCAAGTCAAATAGACTTTGAAGGTAACAAATATAAGTAACTAGCAGGAACAGGAGGAAAGAAATTGGGTAGATTACATGTGACTGGAATAAATCTCTGGCATGTCTTTACAATAAAGTTGTCGGACAGATCTGTATCATCTTCTTCAGTTGCAAATAACTGCAGTAAGACATTGGTTATAGAAAAACTAAATGAGAAATGACTCTTACGTTCCACACTAAGAGTTAGGTGTAAATATATATATAAATGTTAAGATGATGCAATATGCACCTTGAAAGATGAATATAAGAGTACTGCAGCAAGTAGTAGGTTGACTGCTTCAAATCTCTGAAATAGAGTAGGAAAAACTCAGAATTGATCTCAAAATGAGGCAAGAGAAGGTATATATAAAATTTTACTATAAACACTTTGTTCCAAACGTAGGAATCACCTGAAGAGTAGCTGTTCCTAGTAATATAAGCGAGAAGCGGAAGACAATTGCCCCAGCTATACCGTAGGTAAGTACCCGATTCTACAAATCCAGCATAGTAAGTAATTTTACACTCCAAAATATACTTTCCTAGAGATCCCATTAGATCATAGATTCAGAAGGAAACCAATGCCACAGAATTAGAATACTCTAAAGCCAAGAACTAATCTCTGTACAGATAGTTCGTTACCTGGTACATGAGTGGCACTTTGAAGTACTTGAAAACAAGAACAAAGACAAACAAGTTATCGACTGACAAGCTTTGCTCCAATAAGTAGCTGCAAGAGATTGAAAACAGTTAACATCAGAGTTTTGCTTCAGATCTCAGCAAATTTGTATACCATATGTATAGCTCTACGCACCCTGCGAAAAACTCTGATGCCTTTCCAGCACCATCCTTTAAACCTATTGCAATTCCAAATGCCACCGCAGTACTTACCTATTGAGTTAAATCACATTAAGTTTCAGTTATAGAGCAAGAAAGATAAGATAAGCATATGCAATATACTAGCCAGTGGCAACGAAGAAATACTAACACACAAGGCAACAGTCGTGAAGGATGTTTTGTATGTTTCTTCTTTTCTATAATCTCCTCCTCCGTTATCTATTGATGACGACGAGCGAGAGGTGCTTGCAATATCATCATTTTTGTGTGGTAGAAAGCCTGTGCTCTCCTTCTCTGTACTAACATACCACAAACAACATCAACTTCACAAACAAAGCGATGTAAAATTTCATTGTATACAATTGTGGCTTGCTAGAAAACTAATATCATAATATGATTTAAGAAATTCGTGAAGAAATCTATCCTTTGAAGATTAATCGGAAAAATGTAGAAGAAAGTGAGAAAGTTTCTGGAGAAGAAGCATTCACCTGAAGAAGAAACACCATCTTCCTGATCAATTTCTCTGGAGCAAGCAATACGATGAACATGAGCCAAACGATGATTTGCAGCTGAAAAGAAATCGTAAACCAAAAGCAGATTAACATGACCTAGATAGATGATTCCGCCAATTTAAAATCCCTAGCATCAAAATCTATAGAGCCAAGATACAAAATGTGTGTAAATAGAAAGAGAAGGAGGACCTGAAACAAGGGATCGGTTTCTAAAGAGAGAGAAACGAGACTCAGTCCATCCATGAGGTCTGAAATCCGGCGGAACCACCGGAATGCAAACAAAGATTCGATCCGATGTCACCGGAGCGAGAATTCCGTGGCGGATAATTGAAGGTGAGGTCATAGCGTATGTAGAACATCCAAAGAATATCAAAGTGCGAGTGACCAGCATCAATAGCTCAAGAACCATTAAAACGTTGTCGTTTAGATTCTCTTTCGGGGCTATTCTGAATTTCTGGCCCCACCTCACCCCCGAGCCATTAAAACGCCGTCGTTTACAAAACTATATTATTTCTAATAATTGGTCAAATATTTCTTACAGTTTTGAATATAAAACTGAAAACATAGGTATTTTTTTCGCGTAATTAATTATTATGATAAATCAATATACATATCAAAATAAAATGAACGGATATAATTTATGCATTGATCGTATATAAACTTTAAACATATAAAAACATAGTCATATAAAATCAACAACAAAATAAAATTAATAAAATTTGAAAAGAAAAAAAAATCCGTCTATAAATACACACATATATGAATTCGATGGACTTCATTAGTTATTAAAGAAAGTAAAAAACAAGAAAACAGAAGCTATGGAGTTTCTACCAACAGACGAAGAACTTATTCTTGAATTCTTGAAACCTTACTGCAACAATGAAGCATTGGCTAATGATAAAATCTCTGAGATTAACTTCTACGACTTCACTCCCGACGAACTTGCAGGTTTTCTTTTCTTCGATTCTTTTATATTTTCTTTGACGATTATATATGTTATATATAATATGTATTGTTACGTTGTAAAATAAACATATAGGTAGATACGAGAAGATGAATGATAAGGAGGAATTGTTTTTTGTAACACGGAGAAAGAAACGGTGTTCGGGAGTAGTTTGTAGAGTAACCAAAAACAATGATAATTGGAGAAGAGCGGGATCAAGTATGGATATAAAGGTGAAGGGAGAAATCGTTGGGAAAAAAACTTATTTTGGTTATTATAGTGGAAATCAGAGGACTAATTGGATCTTGCACGAGTATTCATATCATGATAATGATGATAAAGTGTTGTGTAAGATTCGTCAGACTGAGAAAAAAGAAGAAAAAGCTGTCTTCTTGAATCCAATTCTTCATTCAAATCAACTACAAGAACCGCAACAACCACCAGGAGAAGAAGTAGAAGAAGAAGATGTGGGAGACGAATTTTTGAAACTGGTTGATTTAGATGAAGAGGAACTACAACAACCTCAAGAAGAAGAAGAAGAAGAAGAAGAAGAAGAAGAAGAAAAAGAAGAAGAAGAAGAAAAAGAAGAAGAAGAAGAAGAAGAAAAAGAAGAATCGTTGTTGAATCCAAGTCTTGATTCAAATCAAGAACAGCAAAAGCAGCTTCAACAAGTAGACAAAAAAGAAGAAGCAGATGTGGGAGACGAAGTGCTGAATCTGCTTGGTTTAGACGAAGAGGAACAAGAACAAGAACAAGAAGAAGAAGAAGATGATGATGATGATGATGATGATGATGATGATAATGATGATGATGATGATGATGATGATGATGATGTTGATGAGCAATTGTAGAGTGCAGGCACTACTAAAGATGAGCAACTGGTTTCTGATACTGGTCATTTTTCAAGATTTTAAATCTTGAAATAAGAACAAAACTCTACATTTTAGTGGTTACTGTAAAAACACGGTCGTTTTGTTTTATATTTTAATAATGATCGTGCGTTAATAATGATAGTATACGTTTAAAGTATATTTTTTTTACACCATTTCATAGGTTATATATGGTTTGATATGTTTATCAATCTATATTAAGGTTACATTAAACATATTAATGTTTTATTAAAGAAATAACAAACATTATATTCTAAATATCAATTTTTTTTTTAAATTGGATTTTAATCATCAACATATATTGGGTTTTTAATTAGTTATATTAATAAATGTAAGGGCAAAAGTTACATAAGATGTAATTAAAAGATATGAACAAACAAATTTCGTAACAAAATTTAAAAAAAAAAACCCCAAAAATTGGTCTCAACCTTACCAATTTACGATACATAATAGCAAAACTTAGTTAAAATATTCTTTATTTAAGATTTTACGATACATTATATTTATATTTGTGTATTCACATTATGTTACATAGGCTGTAATTAAAGATATGAACAAACAAATTTCGTAACAAAATTGAAAAACCCCCCAAAAATTACTCTCAACCTTTGGGTTTTTGTCCTAAATCCTAAACTAATATCTTCATTTTTTTCTACTTTTTTACTTTAAATAACAATTTTACAGACAATCTTTTCCCCCCTAAACTCCCTCCCAATCAACAAACCCTAAAATCTGTTTTAGCCAGCAAAGAAACCCAAAAAAAAAAAAACAAAAAAAAACAAAAAAACAAATTCTATTCATAGACATTTTCACAACCCAAAAACTATCTAAATTTTGTTTCTAAAGAAGAAAACAAAATCAGAGGAAGAGAATACAGGAGAAAAGAAAAGAAACATAAAAAGATTAAAAAGCCTTTTTTTATTTCTCTTCCTCCTCCTTGAGCTTCTCCACTCCTCTTCCCTTACCTTTTAGTGCAACAATGGGTAATTGTTGCTCTCATGGACGGGAATCAGCTGATCAAACCTTAGCCAATGGACCGACCGGTTCACATACCGGTAACCCGGCTAGTTCCACCGTTGAAGGTTCTGTACCACAATCCAAACATGCACCACCTTCACCTACTCCTGCAATCAAACAAGGTCCAATAGGACCTGTGTTAGGTAGACCAATGGAAGATGTTAAAGCATCTTATTCTTTAGGTAAGGAGCTTGGTCGTGGTCAATTTGGTGTTACTCATTTATGTACCCAGAAAGGTACAGGGCTTCAATTTGCTTGCAAAACAATTGCTAAAAGGAAGCTTGTTAATAAAGAAGATATTGAAGATGTTAGAAGAGAAGTTCAGATTATGCATCACCTTACTGGTCAACCTAACATTGTTGAGCTTAAAGGAGCTTATGAGGATAAGCATTCTGTGCATTTGGTTATGGAGCTTTGTGCTGGTGGAGAGTTATTCGACAGGATTATCGCTAAGGGACATTATTCAGAGAGAGCTGCTGCTTCATTGCTTCGAACTATAGTTCAGATTGTGCATACTTGTCATTCCATGGGGGTTATTCACAGAGATTTGAAGCCAGAGAACTTTCTGTTGCTTAGCAAAGATGAGAAATCTCCTCTTAAAGCTACAGACTTTGGGCTCTCTGTTTTCTACAAGCCAGGTTTCATAATCCTGCATTCAAATTTCATTATCGTTACTAAAAGGAATTGTAGTTAATCATAGAGAATTTGTTTATTATAGGAGAGGTGTTTAAGGATATTGTGGGGAGTGCTTATTACATCGCACCTGAGGTGTTGAAGAGGAAGTATGGACCAGAGGCTGATATCTGGAGTGTTGGTGTCATGTTGTATATTCTCTTATCTGGTGTCCCACCATTCTGGGCTGGTAAAGACTCCTTTTTTTTTTCTTCACCTAGCAAAAAGCATCATTTAGACACGAGATTATATTTATATAAGCATAATATATAGAGGTTTTATATTGATGTAATGTAATTACCTGATTACAGAGTCGGAGAACGGGATATTCAACGCGATTCTGCGTGGACATATTGATTTCTCAAGTGATCCATGGCCAGCGATTTCACCTCAGGCGAAGGATCTTGTTAAGAAGATGCTGAACTCTGATCCTAGGCAACGATTAACTGCTGCCCAAGTTCTCAGTGAGTATCTAAAAACACCGTAAAATGTCAAGAGCAACTCCTGAATCATTTGTTCATAACAAATTCTCTCTTGTTTTTTTCTTTGCAAAGGCCATCCATGGATCAAGGAGGATGGAGAAGCACCAGATGTTCCTCTTGACAATGCAGTGATGTCCAGGCTCAAGCAATTCAAAGCAATGAACAATTTCAAGAAAGTTGCATTGCGGGTAGCGATCATATCCCTATAAGCGTTTACCCAAACTTTCCAACAAAAAAAAAATATGACAGGAATATAGCTTCTAGTAAAGTTTTCTAACCTCAAAATCTGATACCTTTAACAGGTGATAGCAGGTTGCTTATCAGAGGAAGAGATCATGGGGTTGAAGGAGATGTTTAGAGGTATGGACACTGATAACAGTGGAACAATAACACTCGAGGAGCTAAGACAGGGACTAGCTAAGCAAGGTACAAGATTGTCAGAATTCGAAGTCCAGCAATTATTGGAAGCTGTAAGTCATTTCAACACTAACAAGAGTTTTAGCTTTTGTCAACTAAAAACAGTATAGAATACTCACCACTGATTTTCTGTGTTATGCCCTGCATTTGATGGTCTTGTATAGGCTGATGCTGATGGTAATGGAACAATAGACTATGATGAGTTTATCACAGCTACAATGCACATTAACAGACTTGACAGAGAAGAGCATCTCTACTCAGCCTTCCAACACTTTGACAAAGACAACAGTGGGTAAGCACTTAAACAGTTTCTGACATAAGTGATCTTATAGACTTTAAAGAAAGAATCAATGAAAGCTTGCTATGAAATAAAAATTTTACCTCAAATAATGCTTGGTACTCCCAGATATATCACAATGGAAGAGCTGGAGCAAGCCCTTCGGGAGTTTGGCATGAATGATGGCAGAGACATCAAGGAAATAATCTCCGAGGTTGATGCAGACAATGTAAGAAACAACAATCCCCTTTAATTTAACAAGCAACTAACAATCTGATTATCACAAACTAATTTTCAAATGATAAAAACATTTACAGGATGGGCGGATAAATTATGATGAATTTGTAGCAATGATGAGGAAAGGAAACCCAGATCCTAACCCAAAGAAGCGACGTGATCTTTCATTTAAATAACAATGTCAAAGTAGAGGAAGAGAGAAGATAGAAAGAGAGCAACAACAGGGGTCGAGAAACTCATCTTCCTTTTGACACTGAAAGATAACGTAAAGCAAATATTCAAGAAATTATTCTAAGTATGCTCAGATTGATCACGATTTTAGAGAGGAGAAGGCTCAAGAAGGGGGAAAAAAATCATTAACTGGGGGTTTGGGGAGGTGTCTGATGTACGTACATATTTTCTGGTTGTCTAATACTGCTTAAAGTTTCTCAATGTACCTTAATTCTTTTTCAATTCTTCTATATGCGTTAGTGATGTTTGTTCCTAGCAAAACACTTAACACCTATACTCAAAATTGACACAAAGCTAAACACAAGATCAGGGATTCAAAGAAAGCAGTATGAACACAAACAAAGACTCAGGTATTGTACCAAAGCTAAGGAGAATGATCTGACTCCAAACAGGGTTATAACCCTAGATTATCAGCTGAATCAAGCCACAAAATTTCGTAACCTAGCAGATGCTATTTGGAATTAGATGACGTATTTCATTGATTTGTAGATATAAAGGACAGTAGAGTAACAAGTTCAAGCACATACCAAGTCTACAGATAAAATTGCACATCTCTAATCAAAACCCTAATTTGCAGCACAGATACATCGACTCGAGTACGGTTACTTATCTTTGGTAGAGACTCCATACTTCTCCTGCAACTTAGCAATCTCCTCTTCATTCTTCTTCTGGTCGAATTTCTTGCTCATCTTAGCGTGTTGGTAGTAGAGCACGATGAGGTAACGATTCGCGACGTTAAAGCCAGAAAGATGGTCTACGGCTGTCTTCGCATCATAGATATCCTCGTAAACAACGAAAGCCGTGCCGCGAGTGTCCTTATTGCACCCGATCCGAATCTGACGAATCGCCCCGTACTTGCCGAAGATATCGTACATCTCCTCACTCGTGATGTTAAAAGGAAGGTTACGAACATAGAGCACGCGATTCACCTCCGGTGGAAGCCTCGTATTTCCCTTACGAAGACTGATGGTCGTCATAGGTTCTCTCCTCTTCTCTTTCAGCCGAAGGATTGATTACAGTCGCCGATAAAAATCTTCTCCTTGGTCCGATTTCGATATGCACATAGCAATTATACACGACACCGGACTTATATCTCTAAAGGAGGGGTAAAACCGTCTTTTCCATAATCTGGTAGGGCAATTAGTTTACAGCGCTACTCAAACCACTTAACCGAGTTACCAAAGGACCTTACCAAACCGGTTCACATTAATTTTTATTAATTCATTTTTCCTGGAAAAAAAAACCCAATAATCTCATCTCATGTTAAGTAAATATCGATTATTTCTATATTTTTATTATTATTCCAAAGAAATTAAAATTTGTAACAACTATGATACATAATCTTCAACAAGTCTAAACTTTTCTTCTTTAATGATTCTGATATAAAGAACACACACCAATTTTGAATGATCAATCACATTATAGTGAAATCTTCAAATATGAACTTTATTCAAAATCTTGAATGTTATGTGCAACACATGTACCTTGTTCATGCTTCAGATCTGGACCGTTTAACTGGAGCTCGAAGAGAATGCAAATAATTAGCATCTGATTGGTCAATACCATCGAAAAGGTAACCAAAAGGAGCCATTTCTATATACTTCCCAGTTCCTGGAACTACTTTAAGCTCATCGTTTTCCCATACAACTCTTCCTCCTGCTATCGTCACTTCCACTTTTCCCTGACATTTAAACAGTAACAGTATGGTGTTATTATCGGAGTTTTTGTATGCATCAGTGAATAAAATGTGGATTACCTTTCCTTGTCTGCCTTCGTACACGTTTGTGTCGGATCTTGAATGATGAGATTTTGAGGTTATTTCGTAGCTTGAGTTTGGATTTAGTATGATAATGTCTGCATCTGAACCAGGTAAGATAGCTCCTTTGCGTGGATATATGTTGAAAATTCTAGCACTGGTTTAGTTATTCAAACCCATATTAGTTTCTAGTAAAGCTCAGTTTCACTATGTCTTTTACTAGTTAGAGCTAGAGGAAAGAGATTGTACCACTCTGTGCTTGTTATTCGGACAAAATCAGTTGCAGAGATTTGGCCAGACCCCTGAATCATCATGGTACAAAAACGATTAATAGTTTTGTAAGAATGTAAAGACAAGAAGGTTTAGTTCACAGGGACTTACCACCATGGTGTCCCATATTAGATGCATCCGTTCCTCAAGGCCTAAATATCAACAAGTTCAGTGTTTTTACGGTAAAACATCAGAGACAATGATAGTACTTACCATTAACACCATTAGGTATTTTGCGGAAATCATCGATTCCGAGAGCTTTTTGTGTAGAATTGAAGGTGCAATGATCAGTTCCTACAAGCTGCAGGATTCCTGTTGAGAGAGCATTCTGTAGGGCTTTTCCATGTCCAGCTTGTCTAATAGGTGGGCTCATGACATACCTGATATATATTGAGATCAATGAAAAACTTTGAAAGCCTGATAAATGGGAATCATATGATAGGAGGCCTGGAGAATTTCTTACTTGGATGCAATTGTAAAATCAGGATCCCAAAGCCAATGATCATCGAGGATTAATCCAGACACAACAGGCTCTCCAATAACCTTTTGCCCTGACACAAAAAAAGTTGACTAGTTATAGACTTATGTGGAGCTATTTCTACAAGGGTTGAAACATAATACCTGCTTTTCGAGCTTTAGCAATTTCATCCATTGCATCAATACTCATCACGTGAACAACATAGAGAGGTGTGTTAACAAAACGAGCCAACCGAATAGCCCGTCCAGTGGCTTCTCCCTCAAGCTGCAATTTTCAAGAAAGGATTTAGAAAAAAAAAGGTTATAGAAGCAATAAAGATATAGGAGAAGACAAAAAACTATGAGGAAGTATAACAAAATAGAAAATTCTCAGCTTATATTACCACTGGGGGCCTTGAAAGTGCATGCCCCTCTGGACCTGTAATGCCAAGTTCAATCATTCTTTTCTGTCCTTCGAGCACTGCATCTCCATTTTCGGCATGGACCATTGCCAAGGCACCAAGGGATTTACATTTTTTAAGGCCTTCCAGGAGGAGGTCATCACTGATCATAAGAGATCCTTTATATGCTAGGAAGAATTTGAAAGAGTTGACGCCTGTATGTTTGGATATACATGCACTCAGTTTCATCTTCACGGGGAAACTGGAAACAAACTAGGAAACTAAGAGCTAGAAGCACCTATAATGTGATGCATCAATGTGTCAGAAGACATTTACCCTTTTCCTTAACCAATTTCTCCATGTCCCTGGAAACATCTTCATCCCACTTTGTAATTGCCACATGAAAACCATAGTCCATGCACGAGTTTCTGGATTTGTTTTCGTAGGCTTCGAAACCAGCCACAAGATTCCCATTAACTGGTATAACAAAATCTATATGCATAGTTGTTCCACCAGCTAATGCTGCTGCCTGACCACTGAAGAAATCATCAATAGTCTCAGTACCCATAAATTCCATAGCGAGATGTGTGTGGGGATCAATTCCTCCTGTTTACAATAAGATCTGAGAGAGGAAGATAGAAAAAACTAACTGTGTTTACTTAGTACGAAAAACAGAAATGAGGTTCAGATTTCTTAGTCCTTTAACTATCTATAAAACATGAATGACCTTAACTACTATCTATCTAGTGATTAACCTGGCATCACAAACTTTCCAGTAGCATCAAGTACAGTGACTTCATCCCCAACCTGGTACAGATAGAATTCTGAAGAAGATTAGAAATGGAATTAGAGTGCAAAAATGGAGGATAATTTGCGAGTGATTAGTTCTACCTTGATGTTTGGTTGCACTGCAACAATAATCCCATCTTCCACATAGACATCAGCAATTTCTTGATGGTGTGCATTCACAACTGTACCTCCTTTAATCAAAATCCTCGTAGATGAGGAAGTAGTAGCCCCACTAGGTGCTACACCATACTTAGTCCCTGCACTACAGAACTGCAAAGCACATTTAACTTAGCATGGAGTTCTCATAGTCGATGTACTAGGTTATCAAATGATGCTTGCATAATTTCCTTCTACAATTTAGAAATCAATCTCCAAACTCTCTTTCAATCTCTTTAAAGTTACTCTATTTCAATCCCCAAATAGCTTCTTAAGTTATCTGTTACTTGATAACAATTCTGCTAAAGAGCCATAGAGATGTATGAAAGTTTATGGTTCCGACTGGAGATTTCACATTACTTCTAACAAACTCAACTCCATATGATGAACTATTCATAAGCGAAACATCTAAACCAGAAAGAAATCGATAACAAAGGAAAAACAACGGGAGAAGATCAAACACACTTTCATACACACCTGAGCAGTCGATTCTGATACGGAAGGCGACGGAAACAGAAGAAATAGAGAGAGGATGACGAAGAAGAAGACATCCAGAGGTCTCAGCGCCATTGATGAAGCTTGACAGAAGATCTCTCACCAATTTCGTAAGTCAGCTTCCAAATATTCGTTCCATTTGCTTTCTATTGGTCGATCAATTTCGTCAACGCAAGATAAGTACATGAACCGGAACCGATCGGTCGGACCGGAAACCGACCCGGTTTTAAAGCCAGCTAAACCGGATTTCTAGCTAGGCCGGTCACTCAAATCGCGGTAGATCTCTAAACCCGTTAGCTGGAACCGAAGGTTTGAGATCAAAGAACATTAAGGTTTACTGCAGGCATTTCAGTCCCCAATCGCGGTTTCTCTTCTAGCTCCAATCCTACGACCTCTACACCTTTCAGGTAACCAGTTTCGGCCAGCATTTCCCTTTGATTTTGATGCAAACGCATTCTTTTTCGTGAATTCGTTTTTGGTCTTTGATTCTTTGATCTCGCTCTGTTATCTGAATTCGACAGCTGGGTTTGATTATTTGATCTGAATTCGAGCTCTGGAGGTTTGAAAGAATGTTCCTTAATGTCATATAGATCTGAATCACTTTACCTTTTGTTTCTTTTCCTCATAGGTGGCTTTATGCAGCTTAATTTTCTATGATTTGGGTTAAAGTATATGCTTAGATTGTTTAGTTGTGATAGATTGCAGGTCTATGTCTTACTGATTTGGTACAATCTTGTTGTTTATTTCGGGTTCATATGTTTTAGATTTATAGTATATATGGTTATGAAATCACTGAACTGGTTGTGAATATGTATGACAGATGGGTGAGCTTGTTGCTGAAAAGCATGTTAGATACGTTTTAATGGCAGAAAAGGTACTCTAGAGTAACTATCATCCATTTCCTAAGTCTTGCTGCTATGTCACTATGATCAAAGGTTATGTTCTCATATTCCATTTTTTTTTATCAAATCTGTATAAACTTGCTAGAAGAAAGAAAGTTTTGAGTCTGTTGTGATGGATCATCTGAGAATGAATGGTGCATACTGGGGGTTGACCACTCTGGACTTACTCGAAAAGCTGGGCACAGTTTCTGATGATGAAGTTGTGTCCTGGGTCATGACGTGCCAACATGAATCTGGTATGTACTAAAAGTTTATGTATATATCAACCATATGGATTGCAGATCGTTTATTTTTACTAGCGAAAAGAGTACATAAAATGGGTTAGGCAGTGAAAGCAAGTGTCCTTGAACAATCATGAGAAAAGTGATTTCTAACTCAGCTAGCAAAAAGGAACTCTGTGGACCTTTGAACTTGCCGCAGGGTTTAACATTTGCTGGAGTAGAAGTTGTAAGCAAGTGTTTCTATTCGGTGCAGGTGGCTTTGCCGGTAATACTGGACATGATCCACATATTTTATATACACTCAGTGCTGTGCAAATCTTGGCTCTTTTTGACAAGTTAAACATTCTTGATGTTGAAAAAGTATCAAGTTGTATCCTTTGGCACTTGGCTTCTTGAAATGCAAACAAATAAACTCTGAAAATTGCTTATATTATACTATTGTGTTTTCCTATATTACGGAATTAGATGTTGCCGGTTTGCAGAATGAAGATGGATCCTTCTCGGGAGATATATGGGGCGAAGTAGATACAAGGTATTCTCCCTGGCTATATATATGTATTGCAAACGCATTCATTTACTCTCAATTGGTTATTTCACTACGTTGAATGTTGCTTTCACAGGTTTTCGTACATAGCTATATGTTGTCTCTCAATATTGAAATGTCTTGATAAAATCAATGTGGAGAAAGCTGTTGATTACATTGTTAGCTGCAAAAACCTAGACGGTGGTTTCGGGTGCACACCTGGAGCAGAGTCTCACGCAGGACAGAGTAAGTTAGTAATTTCTGTGTCATCTACCTGATTACTACTTGCAATTTGTGCTTAGATGACTTTAATGATCTAACTGCTTCCTTCTGCTACTTCAGTTTTCTGTTGTGTTGGTGCTCTTGCTATCACCGGGAATCTCCATCATGTTGATAAAGACTTACTTGGTTGGTGGTTATGTGAACGACAAGTCAAAGGTGGTGGTTTAAACGGACGACCTGAGAAACTCCCTGATGTAGGCACTAACCGCGTTTAACTCGAGATCTTGCATACTTCTCCTCTTACTTACACTCTTTAATTTTCTCTTACCAGGTTTGCTACTCTTGGTGGGTATTATCCAGTCTAATCATGATCGATAGAGTTCACTGGATCGATAAAGCAAAGCTCGTTAAGTTCATCTTAGACTGTCAGGTTTGTCTCTGATCACATTACCATTAAAGCTCTTACCTTTCCCACAATGAGTTTCAAATTCAATCCATGGCTGCAATTTGAAATAGGATTTGGATAATGGTGGTATCTCAGACAGACCTGACGACGCTGTTGATATCTTCCACACCTATTTTGGAGTTGCAGGTAAAGTAAAGTCAAAACGTTCTCTTTTAAGCTTATGTGATTGATCTGAAGCAAGAATGGTACTATTTCATGGAATTTGATGCAGGGCTTTCTCTTCTTGAGTATCCTGGAGTTAAAGCAATTGATCCTGCCTACGCATTGCCTGTTGATGTTATTAATCGGATCATCTTCGATGAATGATTTGTTCATTAGGGTTTATGATCTTAGAGATCAAACAATGTTGTAGAGTTTGTTTTTTGAAAGATGTTTGTGTAAAAATCGATAATTTAGAGATTTGGTTTACTGTTGGAATCGGTTTAATCAGCGTCGAGATTTGGCGGGTTCTGTAACAGACCAGATTTTTTTGACCGGTTTTTTGGCGGGTCGATCCGGACCGGGTTAACATAGCCCGTATTAAGATCCGGACCGGGTTTTTTGTTTTTTATATTAGCATCTGCTTACAAAAAAAATATAATTATATAAGGTTAATTTTGTAATTTTAATTTAAAAATAATAATAATTAAGGTTTGTATTTATTTATTTATTTTTTTTTTAATTCAAGATTAAAGGAGCTCTTTTGTAAAACCCTAGTACGCCATTGGAGTAGTGGAGGTTGGAGGGATTCAACGGGTCCGGGATTCAACCATTAAAGCTTTTCTTCGGTTTGATTTGTCTCGAAAACCCTTAACGCTTTGAGCAGATACTTCAATGGAGCCGCTAGCAGGAATTGAAGCAGATATTGTATCGTTTTTCGACGACCAGACTCAAGAGATATCATCATCGGACGGCTGCAAACAAGTCCCGTGGTTGAGTTGGGAAGAGTGGGACTCTGTTCGAGAGTCTCTTTTCTCGTCGTCTCCTGATGAAGTCTCGTCTGCTTTGAAAAGGGTAATGCAGTTGTGTTTGTGTTTGTGTTTGTGTTTGTGTTTGTGTTTGTGTTTGTGTTTGTGTTTGTGTTTGTGTTTCTTCAAGCTCCAAGCAATCACAATTATATTCGTTTGTAATCAATCATGTTTGAATGTTAGGTTGCGATTTGGCGAAGTAGAGGATCTCTTCCAGCACCTGTAGATGTTACTTCGTCCCTTATTGAAATCCAACTCAAAGATGGTTTTATCCCGTTAGTCTCTGGATCTTTGGGGACTCTTAACACGCTTTGATAATCTTTTTGACTGCTTATTGCTACCTTGGTCTCATGTTATCTTTTTTTTCGTGTTTTTGTGATTCAAAAAGTAGAGAGAAACAATCAGCAGATGCACTATATTCAGAGCATTTACTGCAGATGCTATACTGCATGGGAATACTTAGGTGACTGAGCTACCTCACTTTTCTTATATGTTTTGTTTGTTTGTTGATGATTCATTAGAAATTTTCCAGGGACCTTTCTAGTATTATCTTCTACATTTGTTGACTACTGTCCTTATGAACTGAAGGCTTGTGAATTGTGTCATAGAGAAGACAAGGCGGAGAACATCTGTTTCAATTGCGGATGCAGCTAAGGCAATTGGTATCCCACGCAAATTGATCGATCTTCGTCATGGTAAGAAACTTTAACCAATGGAAGCAGCATGGTTGCTTTTTCTTAATTTTGGGCGGGTAACTTTTAGTGTTGCTTTGTGCTTATGATTGACTTGGTCGTTGTGATTGTAGAGGGTTCTCACCGGGAGCTCCCTGCACTATCAGTGCTCCGGGATGCTTCAGATGAGGTAAAATTTTCTCCTCTTAATTTTGTCTAATTGTCGTTTTTATAAGGTCTTATATGTGGTGTTTTCTTGTTCTTGGATGATACTGAAGATTCTGAATTGTGTTTGCACTTGTTGATCATTGCAGGCACTTACATGGTTAAAATCTTATTATTGGGAGCCTCAAAAGTACCAAATTCCCGTCAAGAAGGACGGAACAGCTAGCATCAAATCTAAACTCCGAAAACTTGCTTTCTACGTGCAGCTTAAGCACAATCCTCAATTTGACTCCAATTTGGTCAAAGGAAGATGTAAGGCAAAACTCATCTTTATTTTTTTTACTTCAGCTTGTGCTGGGGGATACTAATGCCAACACATAAAACAGAATGAACCCATCTATGTCTCCCAGTTTGCACTTCCATGAAGTACAACATTAAGACAGAATATGATATGATACTTCGGTTTGCTTACCGATAGATTAAGTTTTTCACTTTATAGTTGGTACTTTGCATTGCGTTTTTGTAACTCTATGGCTCATTTGTGATTCAGGTTCTAAGAAAAGGATAATGAAGATTGTTAGCAGCCTTGTTGAGTTATACCCTTCTTTCTCAACAGAAATTACATCTATGTTGCTTGAATTCTTACTAAAAGCCTTGGATTCTTCTAAGTCAGCAGAACTTCAGAATCAATCTGGCCAAGATTTGAGGGTCTTTTTGGATGAGTGGAAACCGTTAATCCTGGAATTTACAAACAGAGAACCTGAGTTACTTTTGACTCTACTCCAGACAGTACTCGATATGATCCCAAACAATGAACAGCAAAGATATGAAACTGGTAACTACTGGTTTATCTAAACGCTTACTCCAAGTAATCTCAGCTTAACTCTAAACTGTTCCCAGGTTTTGAACCTATATGATTTGTTTGCTGTTTTTCAGATATGCATCTTAAAGAAAAAGAAGTTTCCCAAGTTGAGCAGCTCCCTTTCTTGTTTTCATGGCTTGTGAGTCTTCTCAATGGATCAAAGCATTTCCAGAGAAACAGTTCTCTAGAAGTAAAACCCCCGAAGATCTTCCTTATGGAACTTATACGTAAAAGTATGCTATTGGGAGCTTTTGGATACACACAGGTTTTGAACTCAGGACTTCAACTCGCGGAGATTGCAGGAGGCAGTGTCTTGAAGGATAAGCTCATTAAACTCTCCGGCATACGTAAACACTCTGCAAGTGTTCCACTGAAACAGAGTTCTGCTCTCGTAGCAACTCCAGAGATTCTCCTTGAGCAAGAGAAGACTCTCGACAACGCGAGCAAGAAACTAGAGTTTCTCAAACTTCAACTCTCAAAGAAGAAATGCAATGGCACTGACACAGATGAAGCCATTAACAACGTTCCAAAGAGATGGAGTAAAGCAAAAACATGGAGTCCTTGTCCCATTGGTATGTTGCCTCGAACCATTGGCTATTCTGGTCGTTTGCCTCTTCTAGACTCCATGGAAGTCCTCGAAAACGAAAGCATCTCAAAACAAGCACAAGGTGGTGATAATGCCAAAAGAGAAGCTGAGTGGAACACACAGCAAGTGGAGAACTCAACACATAAGCGAGCAAGGACAACGAGTACAGAAGATCTCGAGTCAAATGATGTTACATTGGAATCATATGATAACGAAACTGAGATTGAAAGAGAAGATGCAGAAGAAAAAACTGAAGCAGAAGATAATCTGATGATGAATGTGGAAGAAATCGGAAGCTGTCTTATGATAAGTGGTGAATGGAAAAGAGTAAGAGCTGAAGAGCTTTTGAGTATGGCTTCTAATGTAAAACTTTTGGTTTAATTATTCTTAAGATACCCATAAACACGTACTAAGATTTTGGTTTAGTAATACTTAATAGACATTTTTCTTATACAAAACAAATAATTCATATATTGAATTGACCCAAATTTAAACCAAGTCTGAATCTTTTGAGAATAAGGCAAATTTAAACTAAGGCTTTGTTAGGAACATGAACTCAACTATTCAACAATATAAATTGAACGAACAAAATATAATACAGGAATAGCCATTATCGTTGAGTATAGTATGCAACAAAAAAAGAAAGATAAAACCCTCAATAACAAAATGTACAAAGCTGCCACCAAATCAATAACGACACAGATTCTTTCGTCTTCATCTTCTTCTTCTTCACAAATTTCCCCTTTCTTCTTCAAGGGTGAATTCACCATTGTTGTTTTTATATCCTACAAAACCTAACCAAAGCAACTTCAATTTTGAACCAGAGAACACACATCAAGTATGTTTTCAAGTCGTGTACACTATTACAGTACTCATGCATTTAATGATGCCTTGCATAGTCTAATCTCTGGCAATGTCGCCACAATTTGGTTTTAGGAAGAGCACAAGAAAAACTTTAGGTTTTGATACAAAAATTTAGTGAAAAACCATTTTCCTAAGAAGGTTTTTTGATCGGATTCGGCTAATTATGAAAAGCGTATGGTTCTAACACTGAGATGATATGATAGATGACCAAGGAATTCAGAGTAAATTGTATAAGAGAGACAGTATGTAGATAGAGATAGTTACCTAATAAGTTGTCTACAGTGAGTTGAACAGTGCTCCTAAACCTCTCCATGAAACCTACTAGAGTGCAGATATACAATATTGGGAATATCGTCTACCACTTCAGCCAGCAACCCTTATTGCACCCATCTCATCAAGCTTTGAGCTCTTATGCTGCAACAAACCCCAATTCAATATACAGTTTAAGAACGATATATATTATTAGTGCAAAGAAAACCATGGGGAATAAGACGGAATCTAAGCACCCCTCTGCTTTTACCTTGTTTTTCTTGTGTCTCTGACCGTCGTTAAGATCTTCATCTCCATCATGTTTCCTTTTCTGAAATATTAGTGAAAACATGTTGATCACCATATTTAAAACCCAAGCAGTGTACCATAAAACTGTAGAGTAACCTAGAATTACTATATTTCAAGTTGAATCAATCGTCTAGAAACAGCACAAACTCAAAAGATACTAATACAGGTGGTTTTCCATTAAGCTATACTTTCTTGACAAGACCAGACTCCTGCAACAAAAGACATGTTATTCTTACCTTATCATGATGTTTCTTAGAGTGATCACCAGAATCGTGGTGGCCATTTTTGTCCTTCTTTCTGTCTCGGTCCTTGTCTTTATCTTTGCTCCTATCTTTATGCTTGTGTTTATGCTTCTTATGCTCTCTATCTTTATCCTTATCCCTGTCTTTGTGTTTTTTATGCTTCCTGTCCTTATCCTTTGACTCACTTTTTGACTTCGATGCAATGGTAGGAGCTCCTTTCTCTGCCTGAAATAAGAAACTAGACGTGTTCATGTTCTGGTGCCTAGTTCAGTAATCTCTAATAAATATCTAGCTCTAATGCACCTTATCAGGGAATAAAACTCAGCTAACCATCGAACTGGATGTTACACGAAATAGGAAATTCGTTACTAGCTCACTTTTCTAATTCAATGTAATATCTATTATTGATACTCATGTGAAAGAAAAGTCATATCATCAAGTTAAAATACAAGACCACTGAGAGAGAGTAGATTCTTACCGGAGGCAATTCAACAGGAGTCATATCGTTTAGCTGGAAAGCTTCCTTAAGCTCATCTATATCAAAAGGTTGGATTCGAGTATTAGTGTCCCGACTCTGTGACGTGTTCTGAATAAGCTGATCCAATTGCATTCCTTCTCCTTTTCTGATCTCTGTATCCCCAACTACATTGTGAAGATAATGGGCATCTGAAAGAGACACAGGAAGGGACCTCTTGCAAAAGAATTCATGGTGTGTCAAGAGATTGTATTGATTTATAAGATCCACAGCACCACACAGTTCTCTTGGACCTGCACCCAGAAAA
The DNA here is from genome assembly GCA_000411095.1 of Aethionema arabicum. Classification (NCBI taxonomy): domain Eukaryota; kingdom Viridiplantae; phylum Streptophyta; class Magnoliopsida; order Brassicales; family Brassicaceae; genus Aethionema; species Aethionema arabicum. The sequence goes on along the minus strand of KE152400.1, from coordinate 84,485 downwards.
ACCAGCAGCTCTTTGACCTCAAGGTGACCAAAGTAGAAAAGATAGGACAGGGTCCATAAATACAGTTCAGGAACTGTAGAAGCTCCAAAATCTGAAAAATAATATACCTCCAAATTTTGTACGATCAGATTCCATTTTCTTTATCGCACAATGAATTGCTTTAACATCATCAACTGCAATTTGCACCCAACAAAAGGAAAAGTTCAAAGAAGCATTGGGTGCCAAGGAAGAACATAACACACGAAAGCATTTGCAAATTCAAATTTGGCATTCCTGAAACCATTTGTAGCCCACGAAAAAAAAAGAGGTACAGTAACAATGACTTATGACCAGCTAATACTGCATTGTACGCACGTGAATTAACTTTTTGAGTCTAAGCAAAACAAGAGATCATAAAGACCGAATTAGCATAAGTCACCATTAGATCTCAAATTTCCCCTGTATCTCCTAAGTCCTACACACTCCAAGCTAGAGATAATGAAACTAGCACCAGAATTAAAACCCTAGAAATTGCAAATATTGTCAAAAGTTCATATTACGAAAACCAATACTAAGTCCAGGCATTATGGATCTAGTCAACAAGAAAGTGTCTTCCATTTATGCAATCCAAAGAACTAAACAAAGAATAATCAGACAGCAAATTCATTACTGGAACAACATTAACCTCGACAAAATCCTCAAACAGAACACGAATTCGATTTAAGAAAGCTAATTAAGGATTAGAATTCGACAACAGAACAAACCAAAGCAAAGGGCAAGAAATCAAAATCCTAGATTCAAAAGGGTACGAAAGCACAATCTAAAGAAGCGGCATACACGTCTCAGAAGCCAGATCTCGTTCCAAAACCTAGTCACCAACTACAGCGCCCCAAAAACGACAAATCCTAAGCAACGAAACGATACAGGGAGCAGTTCTTGCCGGTAATCCGAATTCCCGCCCAAATTTGATTGGCAGTAAACGAGAAGGGACAGAGATCGATGAAAGTTCTCGAGAGAGAGAGAGAGAACGAAAAGGAAGTAGTTAGGGTTTGAGAGTTTTTGTTGTTTCTCAACCAATGGGTGAAAATTCCTTTATTTATTTTCATTGTTACTTCTGAATATTCAGCTTTTTATTTCCAAGGCTCCGCGTGGCCTTCACGCGCCTTTACATTTCCAAATACAATATAATAATTTTTTTGGTGCATTCTTTTTTAACGAAAAATAATTTTTGTATTCATAGAAGAAAATTTGATGTGTTTCTTTAATTATTATTTTTTTAACGTCAGTGTTTCTTTATTTAGTTAATGTTATTATATTTTGTTATAGGTAAAAGGATTAAATAATCTTAAACTTTGCAATAATATATTTATATTACAAGAAAAAAGCAAAACATAATTACCATTTTAACGTCGATGGCTCCTTCAACTAACCAAACAAAAAAATCAAAATATACACATAAATTTTTATTAAATTTTATTATTGATTATTTCTCGATTCTAATAGTTTTATCTTGTCAAAACATCACTATAATATTATATTCA
>KE152400.1:70046-82932 GCA_000411095.1 Aethionema arabicum | reverse complement strand
AAACTTTGTATATATATGTATATATATATATATATATCTTGAATTATCGCGTAAATTAAATAGATATCAGATTAATTGAATTGTAAATGTTATGCTAAGAAAAATCAATGTAATTTAAGTAAGTAATCATAAAATATTAAAATTAAATTAAAAAAAAAGAGCATTCAAGTGAGTCAAAGCTTAATTTACACTCTCAATGTTAAATAATAATGACATCTTTAGCAGCAAACCTATAACCAACTTTCATCTTTTTGAATTGATTATTGCTAATTAGTATTAAGAAAATACTAATAATTTTAAATTATTATTAAATCGGAAACTATACCAAAAAAAATTGTCATAAAACTACATTATTTTGCTACCAAAATTTATAAAAAAAAAAAAATAAAATATTCAAATCTATATACATTCTATCTAATTTTGTCTTTCAAGAAATTATTTATTACAAAATATGATTCTTTTTTGTGTGCGTTATAGAAGCAAATACAAAAAAAAAACTAATATTATATAAAAAAGATTAAATAAAAAAAAGGTGGAAAATGGAGAAGAATATAAAGTGAAAAAATTGTCATGTGTGTGAGTGAAAGACAAAATGATAATCCCCAAAGAAAGCTAAGTCTTAGAATCATCACATTCCCATTTCCTCTCTTTTTATTTTCCCTTTCTACTTTGACTCTATTTATTCTATAATTTTCTCCCATTTTTCATTAATCAATCTCTCAAAATTTAATTATATTATCCCTCTAATTAACTATAATTTTATATTGTGTATTTTGAATTTTAATCAATGATTTAAATCACTAAAACCCTTTTTTCTTCAATTTTTTAGAGTGTTTTTCGACTCAATACGATTTTCTATATTTTTATTTTTCAAAATTGTATAACTTGAAATTTTAAATATCTCTTAAGGCTTATAATCAAATTTATATAATATAAATAAAAAAAAATTTTGAATCACGCTAATACCAATCATCAATTATATAAGATTTTGGATATATGCGTCAACATTATTATATATAAATCCAAAAACTATATAAATATATGTTGTATTTTTGTATTTGGAATTTTATTCTATAAATGTGTGTATACATATATTGATTTTTTGGTTAACAAAACTATAATGTCATTTATTTTTATATAATTTATAATGCAATATGTGGAGGGTAAAAAGTGATATAGAAGAAAAAAGAAAAGAGAGTGCAAGAAAACTTTTGGAGCAAGTCATATGTTAAAAGCTCAATAGCTTTTATCTTTCATATCTCTTTCATTCTCGTTCTCTTTCACATTCTTATACAAAAAAAAAAGTTAAAGAAAATTAACAAATCTTGATCAAATCTTTAAACCCTCTAAATTTCTATGGAGATGGAGAAATACTTTTCAAGAAGAAAAGCAAGAAAACATATCAATTTCACTCTTGTGATCTTCATCATTCTTGTAATTCTCTTTCTTTTACTTCAATCTTCATCATCTTTTACCATTGTTCATCAAAAGAAGAAACCTGAAAAATCAAGTTTCAAGCTTAAAAATGGAGGATCAAGAGGTAGTAATAATAAAGATGTTTTTGAAGATGGGAAGAGAAGAGTTTTCACAGGTCCAAATCCTTTGCATAATAGATGAATTTATTTGTTAAAAGTTTTGAAGTTTTGTTGGAATAAAGAAAGAAAAGTATATTATATATTATATATTTTTACCCTTTTTGTTATACTTGATGAATATTATGAAATGTAATTTTGTGTTTGGATTTGGGAGAAATGAGATGTTCAAGAGTCTTTGAAAGAGTGTACTTATTAGTATATTAATTAGTTGGTGTTTAATGATTTTTATGTAATTAAGGTATAGATTAGTGTATGAATTATATGCATAATTATCTTTGATTTCTTTATTGGTTTGTATATGTTAAAAAAAATGATTGAAATTGTGGAAAATTTCATGTGGTGAGGATATTATGATATATAATGATGAATGAAACATCATTGTTATATTGAAATTAAGACAAAAGTTTGTCTCTTTACAGATTTGGATGTGAAAGATATAAGATTGTTATTAAATCTTGTTTTTTTTATTAAATAATATCATCGAATTAAAAAATAATTTTATTTCATGTTGAATAGTTGACCTTTTATTATAAAAAGCTGTAAAAAAAGAGAATTATTTGGTCTGGGAAAAAAAAACCTGTCATGCACTATAATCAATTGCAAACATAATAAAAATGTGTATAAAAACGACAAGTCTCAAATCTAAAAGGAAAAATACTTGCATTCGAAATATAACTTATAATATATTAAATCAAAATTTAAAATCATAATTAAATATTATTGATAGTATGATATGTCATTCATATTAAATGAATTTATTTAGTAAAAATTATGATTTGGTATTAAGATATTATAATAATATACATTAAAAATCATATGAATTCCTAACTTTATATATTCTACAATTTATACAGTTTCGTACAAATTAATTATTTAGAAATTTATGTATAAAAATTTCATAGGCTACAGCTTTACTGATACAACATATCTTATTTAATTTTTTTATTTTTGAATAAAAGCAAAAAAAAAATTTGAAAACTAGACAATCATTTAAAATCAGTTGCAGAACACAACAATAAAGATGTAAAAAATACAGAGAGTAATCAAATATTCAATACAAGCATTTTTGTAGTGAAGAATTTCAAGATTTTAAGTATCGTTTTGCAGCTTCTGAATCCAACTCTTCATACACCTGAAAACAAGTCAAAAATGTGTCCTCATGATTACTAATGATTACACAATACAAAGATTATGTGACATTAACTTAACACATACAAGTTTCTTGTGCATCTTCTGGAAAGCTTTGCAAAACCTCTCTGCTTCAGCATCACCAACCTTCAAAGGATCACAAGTTCATTGAAGTTAAGTTTATGTAGAATCACAGATCCCCAACACTCAAGAACGAATAAGACAATGTTTATTTCATGTACATGTTTTGTTTTCTATGTTCCAAATCTTACATCAGAGACGATAACAATGGGCAAGTTTTGTTTTCTATGTTCCAAATCTTACTTCTTACATCAGAGATGATAACAATGGCCAAGAATGTTTTCTATTACTGCAAGTTTTAAATCTATTGACAAACAAATCGATTATAAATTGCTGGAAACGTTTGAAGAAAGTTACCTTCTTTTCAGCAGCTGCTTTTAGTTTTTCCCAGAAATTATCTGTCAAAAGAAGTTCACAAATCAGGAAGTCTCCAATAGGATGAAGAATCTTGCAGTAAAAGAGATGATGTCGATGTCTAAACATATGAAAACGATTCTTTTCCTAATCTTAATAGCAAAAGCATATATGAGATTCATGATTCTTGCAAGGAACTACTTAGAACTTAGTAGAAATTTCACAACTTAAGTTCGCAGCCATAGTCTGCAGTTTAGTATGTGGTTGAGCCACATTTGAGTTGCTTTGGAGACATTATTTTTCTGAAACTTTGAGCTTTGTCTCTGAAATCGAGTTCTGCTACATAATCTGAAAGAACATTACTGAGTTTAGATGAATACCTTGATCAGTGTTTCGATCTTGCAAGCCACTTGGATCAATTTTGCTTGGTGCATCGTGCCATTCATTTATCTGCTTCGAGTGATTTCAAGATCCAACACATTTCATACGCATATATGATGAGAAAATAAAGAAAAGGAGCCTTGAGATCTCAAAAGTGTACCTCTCGATCCACAACAGAATTTGAAGTTGATGGCCCTGAAGGATCTAAATCACCCTGCAACCAAAAAACGCAAATGAGATTCTGTAACAGAAACAGTGAAAAATTGAACACATGAATCATGAAAAAACTCTGCATCCCACTGAAATACAGTGACAATTTATAACAATCATAAGAAAACTCGATCCTAAATCCCAATACCAGAAAAGTTCAAATTCGAGAAATAATAGCACCGTTCCGAGCACTTAATTAACAAATCCTAAAACAGAAAAAAAGAACCCCAGGACGAAAGATCAGCGTAAGACCTAAGGGCCAAACGAACACCAAGTAGCATCCCAACATACACTATTAAGAAATGAGGAAATTAGGGTTTTTCAGAAGAAACAAGTAGAGTAGCAGAAGCAGCAGCAAAGAACAAGATTCCCGGGAAACTATGAGAGAGAGAGAGAGAGAGAGAGAGAGAGAGAGAGAGGGGATTCTAGTGGAACAGGGAAGAGAGACTTTACACGATGGTCGCGAGAGCGGACGACGGGGAAGAGATCGAGGAGGCTACGAAATTCTTGCTCGTCCATGGCTTTCTCTTCCGTCTTTTTTTTTTTCTCTCTGAAAATTCTAAATTCTTGTTTTCACTTGAGGAAAAAAAAAATTCTTGTTTTCACCGAGAAGCCTCTTTTTTTCCAAGTCCTATTTTGCATAGAAACAAAAAAAAAGTCTGCAAGAACAACACTTCGAATTTTTTTTTTTGTCACTATAAATTAATTTATGGAGTATTTAAATCTAATAAGAGATTTTTACAGATTTTCTTCTCTTTATAAAAATTGAAATTAATTTGAACTAAATTAGAAAATTATACAAGTCTAAGTATTTTTATAGCTCATCAAATTCATTATTTTAACGATCTATACACTTTTCACATTTAAACAATCCAAATATCAAATGTGACAAAAAATTGTAAGAAGTAAACTAGAAACAACCACTTTAAAGAGCAAGAGCATTAGAAAAACAATGAACTCACACACGAGTAAACATTACCTCCGACCTCAAATTTTACACAGACACGAACCAAACTAATCCGAGTAGCTCAAATAACACAAACAATAACAATCACAACAACACATATAAAACTCAATAATAATAACATCCATATACGGAGACATGGAAGAATGGTGGAGGGTAAAATCGGTAATATTATCAGTTTTCACTCATGTTCCGCTAGCTCCTCTTCGTCCTCGTCTTCGTAATCATGTTCTTCATCAGCGGTCGCGTCCTGATACTGTTGATATTCAGACACCAAATCGTTCATGTTACTTTCTGCTTCTGTGAACTCCATCTCGTCCATGCCTTCACCTGTGTACCAATGCAAGAAAGCTTTTCTCCTAAACATAGCTGTGAACTGTTCACTCACACGTCTGAACATCTCTTGAATTGATGTTGAGTTTCCTATGAAAGTTGAAGCCATTGAAAGACCTCGAGGTGCGATGTCACAGACGCTGGACTTGACATTGTTTGGGATCCATTCGACGAAATATGAAGAGTTTTTGTTTTGAACGTTTATCATTTGTTCATCTACTTCTTTTGTGCTCATTTTACCACGGAACATGGCTGAAGCTGTGAGGTAGCGACCATGGCGTGGATCTGCTGCACACATCATGTTTTTGGAGTCCCACATTTGTTGGGTGAGTTCTGGGACTGTGAGGGCGCGGTATTGTTGGGAGCCACGTGAGGTGAGAGGGGCAAATCCGACCATGAAAAAGTGGAGACGAGGGAATGGGATGAGGTTGACTGCAAGTTTCCGAAGATCGGAGTTTAGTTGACCAGGGAACCTAAGACAGCATGTAACTCCACTCATGGTTGCAGAGATCAGATGATTCAGATCACCAACTGTTGCAGTTAAACCGTTAAATGACATCAGCAAGCAATCAAATGGTTGCAAAGTAGTGAAAAATAAAGGGAGATGGAAGGAAAGTGGACTTACAGCTAGGAGTAGTAAGCTTAAGAGTTCTAAAACAGATGTCGTAAAGGGCTTCGTTGTCCAATACCATACACTCATCAGCATTTTCAACAAGTTGGTGAACTGAAAGTGTCGCATTGTATGGTTCAACAACTGTGTCGGAGACTTTTGGTGATGGGAAGACAGAGAAAGTAAGCATCATTCGATCAGGATACTCTTCCCTGATCTTAGATATGAGAAGAGTTCCCATGCCTGACCCGGTGCCTCCACCAAGCGAGTGGCATACTTGAAAACCTGAAATTCATTAATATTAAGTGTTAGATAATGTTTAGAATCTTCACATATTATAGCTTTCAACCAGAAGTTAGTCCCTATGTGAAATATACCAAGAGAGCATATCTTCCATGGTTAAAGTGACCACAATTTAATGACCTTCAAAAAACTTTGGTAGGTTTGAAGATAAAAGCAAGAGGTTACATACCCTGAAGACAGTCACAATTCTCAGCCTCCTTGCGCACAACATCAAGGACAGCATCGATAAGCTCTGCTCCTTCAGTGTAGTGACCCTTAGCCCAGTTGTTACCAGCGCCAGATTGCCCGAAAACGAAGTTGTCAGGCCTGAAGATTTGACCATAAGGTCCAGTTCTCACGCTATCCATGGTACCAGGCTCCAGATCCATGAGAATGGCACGGGGAACATATCTTCCGCACGATGCCTCGTTATAGTAAACATTGACCCGCTCCAATTGCAGATCAGAGTTTCCAGTGTATCGTCCAGTGGGATCAATTCCATGCTCATCACATACAACTTCCCAGAATTTTGAACCTATCTGGTTCCCACACTGACCGCCTTGAATGTGAAGGATTTCCCTCATCTTCTACTTATCTGAAAGCAAATGCACAGACATGAATCACGATTATAAATCAGCGTTACATAGACAAAACAGAACGATTATAAATCAGAGTTACGAGATAAGCAATTAATTATCATGACAACAATTATACATCAATAAGAAAGAGTCAATATACTAAATAGAGAGAGATCTAGAGAGTGTGAATTCTAGTTCTAGAAATCTATTGACCAATGGCTTACTTGGAAAAGTACGAAGATCGAACGTCAACAAGTAAGTCTCGAGATCCGAGATGAAATATATCAGATCTAAGCAAATCAAGCCAATAGAACTCAGCAGCAGCTATTTCACAAACAATGACCACAGAACTGCCACTATACCTAACATTTCTTACAATTCAAGCATGAATCTATCTGAAAACACGTTTCACAATCACAAGCGATTCGGAAACAGAATACCACACAGACAACTCCAATCATATACTCTGCTCCGAACTAAAACAAAATATCACAAAACGCCCATTCATTTTCCTTCGATTTCTCAGATTCCAAAGAGTAAACAATAAAAAGAAGCTAAGAGAAATCGATTTATACCTGCGAGATTGAGAGTATCGAGTACGACTGTGGCTCGATCGGAGTAGGAGAGGGGAAGTGAATGGTGAGAGTGAGAGCGGTGAAGACTGTTATGCCTGCAGAGGGTGGATTTATTAAAGAGTAAAGAAGAGGAAAAGGTAAATGATCCAACGGCTGTGATTAATTCCATCTCTATGCCGTTGGATGGTGAGATTTCAACGTTGTGGTAGATGTGGGAGCTACTTGTTTCGATTTTGATTGTCGGTTATTCACTCACACATATATTATTATCGTCACGCAAAAGTAATAACAAGCTCTCAGATCTTATATAATGCTCTATATTAACAATAATCATTATTTTTCATATTATTCTACTTTTTGATGTTTTTATTATTATAAAATTCTTTATCTCACCATTGTTTATTTCATAATTAGAGATGTAATTAGTTTAAAAAAAAAATTAGAGATGTAATTAAGAAATAAAAAAAAGTGTTATATGGATCTGATTGCGGGTAAAAATGTAAATATGGAGAAATTGAGGGGGTACAAAAGCAAAAGTGGCTCTCTCTGAGACCGGTTCTGGATCGGATAACGACAAAATCAGGTGTGAAACAATGCACATGATTCATCACTGGATCCCACGTGACTTGCCAACAAACTACGTTACATTTTTACTCTTCTTTTTTTCTCTTTTTTTCCTATCCATTGATTTGGTTTTTTTTTTACTATAATAAAAGTGTATATGAAAATATTGATATAAAAAGATGATCAAATAATTTTATTTATTTGATGATAAATGTCGCAATTAACTATTTAGCAATTCGAAATATGTTTGTCATTGTACTAGAAAATGATGTTTGACCAACTCCATAAATGCATTTGCTCAACTATTGGAATTGCAGTAACAATAAAAAAAAATTTATTTATTGGATTGAAAAAAAGGGAGTGTCGAAAAAGTGACGTGTCAACCTTAAAAAAAAATTTGGTTTTGAATGATTAGAATTAGATTACTTGGTTTATACCGGTTTAAAGTAAACCAATCTCTAATCTGAGATTAGACGGGAATTCGTTTGTTGCTAGATCTGACATCACTTTCTTCTGCGGCGTGAGAGTGGCTTCCATATGGTGCTTCCGATGATTTTGTGACCTCTCTCTGGTTCTCTTCTCCAAGTGGAGAGATAACTCTGTGATCCATGGCGATGGTGTTTACTCTTTCCAAGAAGAGTCTACTTCCTCTTCTTCTTTTTCTCTTCTGTATTTCCGTCATCGCTCTTCTCGTTCTCGTCTCCGAGACAACGTACTCCGAGCGAGGAACTCTCTTCCGCCGGAATTACGGTGATGTCCCTACTTTCACCTTCCTTATCAAGGTACTTACGTATAACCGTCTTCACTCTCTTTCCCGCTGTCTCCGATCTCTCGCTGCCGCGGATTATGGTGCTGCCGCTAATGGGGGACGCATTCACCTCCATGTGTACATCGACCATTTTAATGTTTCGCGGAACGATACACCGGTGGAAGATAGGTTGAATAGTATGAGGGAAGTTCTGGAGTTTGTGGATAGGTTCGAGTGGAGATTTGGGGAAAAATTGGTTCATTATCGGACTGATAACGCTGGATTGCAAGCGCAGTGGCTTGAGGCTTGGTGGCCGAGCTCAGATCATGAGTTCGCATTTGTAGTTGAAGATGATTTGGAGGTTTCTCCGCTTTATTTCGGGTTTCTGGAACGCGTGATTCATAGTTACTACTATGATACTTCCAATTTCAGCCCTTCCATCTATGGAGCTTCGCTTCAGCGACCAAGGTTCGTTCCAGGTACCATTTTTCATTCTATGATTCAGTAATGCAGGTCCTAGGATGAACTCTGAGTCTTCCCTACGGAATCCAGATACATCATTAACATAGAATTAGGTTCCCTTCCTTTGTGATCTGACTAGAAAACCGAGATGTTCAAGAACGGAAACTGATAAGTCGATAGTGGAAGATCGATGTATATAGAGTCCATTCTAGTTACTGTTACTTGCAAATATAGTTCAAATCAAGAGGAAACGAAGTTGCTTGAAGTGATCTTTTATGTTTCTCTAAGATACCTTTGTTCAAGTATGGATTAGCAAGAAGTAGCAGGATTCATGTTGTATGCTTATGTCTATCAGTTGCTAGAAATGTCATAAATAGTGACTGATTTAGTGAAAACCCCGCAGGTAAACATGGGAACAAGCTAATTGTAGATCCAAAAACGAGTGTTTTCTTGTATCAGTTGGTCGGAACTTGGGGACAGCTTCTGTTCCCAAAACCATGGAAAGAGTTTAGACTATGGTATGACGAGCACAAGGCGAAAGACAAGAAGCCTTTTCTTGATGGCATGGTAACTTCTAAACTGTACTTTCTTCTTCATAAATCTCTTAAATTTAACTCCAAATTTTAAGTTATTTATCTGGAATGCTTGGTCAGGTGACGAATGGATGGTACAAGAAGCTTGGAGAACGAATATGGACACCTTGGTTTATCAAATTCATTCATTCTCGTGGCTATTTCAACATCTACACTAATTTTCAGAATGAGAAAGCTTTAAGTGTTTCTCACAGAGATGCTGGTGTTAACTATCGAAAAACCGCTGGACCCGACTCACAGTTACTGGATAAAAGCTCCATTGATTCTACTTCTCTGAAGCTCCTACCGCTGCGCAACCTTAAGTGGTACGATTTCTGTTTCAAAGAAGTTGTTCCCGGTAGAGTTACAAGAAACATAGATGACCTTAGCACCATTCTTCCTTCCATGCAGAGAGACAAAACCATAATCCTAGTGAGTCTATATGATGCAGAGAAGATGTTCATAAGGAACTTACTCTGCCATTTCGAAAACCTCAACATTCAAAACCACATCTTTATAGGCTCTAGCTCTGAGTTATTCTACGATCTTTCAAGAAGAGGACATCCCGTGATCGACGCAGATATGTTTCTCGACAAGCTGTTAAAAAAAACCCATACTTCCTACTCAAACTCAGCAAAAGAAGCTCTTGCTAACGCTTACGTCATCAAGAAATGCTTAGAACTTGGATACAACACTTGGGTACTTACAAGTAACACACTTTTGGTGAACAAAAGCTTACTCCTCGATAAAATCACCTCAGAACATGATAATATCTATGTTGGGGAAAGCTCTGGAATCTTGATTGTTCAATCTTCATCGGTCACTAAAAAGCTATGGAGCAATGAGTTTCTACACAGCTTCATGTCTTTTGTTACCAAAAACCCATCTCTGAAACAAAGTCTAAACTTTGTCAAACTAGTGAAAGAGTTAGTAGAGCAGAAGGGGAAAAGGGTCAAGAGTATAGAGATGATTGATATTGCAGAGAAAACCGATTCTGAAAATGTAAACCGGTCATTAGAAGATAGCAGTAAACCGGTGGTTTACTGGTCACCGGAGATTGAGTCCAATATTATTCAGACAAAGCTTGAAGAGATGAAGTTATGGCTTATTGATGATGATTTGTCTTGCAAAGCTGTGGTGTGTCATAACTCATTACACTAAAACTAGATAGCATTTTTTTTTTTTTTGGAAAATGTTTGTGAAATGAAATTGTTTTTACTTAGAATATACATTTATTATTATTTATTACATATCACAGTATTTTAATAGACTCAATGGTCGTTTTACCATCATGTGGTCTACCAAAAAAATCCTTAACATAATCTTTATACAAAATCCTTTTATACTTAACCTTCTCATTAACCGTCAACACTTCCGGTAACGGTTCAATAACCGAATCAAAAACCGGTCCAACGAAAACCGGAACTGAAACCCGGCTATTAAATTTATTAACCATTACACAATGTTCCACACTTTTATACCTATCATTACTCAATATTTGCAACACATCTCCAATGTTGACCACAATGGCTCCTTGAACCGGAGGGACATGAAACCATTTGTCTTCATTTTCGGCGGCTCGAGCGTAAAGACCGGTGAGTCCATGTTCTTGTAGGAGAAGAGTAAGAGTGTTGATGTCTGAATGGTGACCGGTTCCTAAAGCTAGAGTTGGGTCTGGACATTGTGGATAGTAGTTGAAGTTCATTCTTGTTGTACCTAAGAAGAGTTCTTGGTTGATTTTGTTGGGGTTTGAGGTTAGATTGTTGAGGAGAATGTGTAAGATGTTATTTGTGATTTGTTTGATTGACTTGAAATGTTCTGTTACTTGTTCTCTGCATAGATGATTAAATTATTATAATATTGGTGGGGGATTTTTTGGGGGTAAATTAATGTATATGTGAGATTAAGATTTGGTTAATAACCATGTTTTGAGACTATATAATATGATATTAACTTTCATGTTTTAAGAGATGATTTAGATTATTTTATTAGTTTTGGACTTTTGTATTTTTTTTTATATTGATTTGAGAAATTATAACCACATGAAGTTAGATCATATCAAATGGTGTTTCATTTTTCGTTTTTGTTTTGGTCAAATTTGAAGAATATTTTTTGTAAGCAAAAATATGAAAAAAAGTACTATTGAAAATTTTATTTTTTATTTTTATATAAGAAGAATCTCAAAAAATTAAAAAATTAAAAAATATCGTGGATGATAGTCAGTATAGAAAATCTTGAAAAACAAATTCCTTTTTTTAAAAGTTAATTTCACGTATTTTTTAATTACTTTACATTTTAAAAAAAACTCTTATAAAAACTAAAAAAATGTCGTTAGTTCAAGCAAAACATCATCTTATAAAACCGACAAAAAAATATTATTTAATTGATATCGTTAATAATCATGGATTATGAAACCTAATTTTCTCTAAAATACCATGTTAAATTCAAATCCATATTAGATAACACGAAAACAATACTTTTCTAATCCATTAAAATAACTAAACACTTATGTTTATATATATACACATAAACAGTTCTCAATAGTATTTGTGAATTTTACTATCTATTTTTCTTCAAAACACTCTCTTGACTTTAATTTCACATAGAACACTATAAAAATGTCTAAAACCATATAAGATTATGTATTATATATAATATACTTACTTGCAAATAAGAGGCCACATGTCTGAAAAACCATGTTGTTGAGGAACATACTCAAACTTAAGAAAATCTCTCCACTCCAAAACACTTTCATTACATGGACTAAAACTAGTAGTTAACCAAGCCGTTTCAGACACTGAACTCCCTCTCCAATACCTTCTCCTTTCTTCAACAGGTAACTCAAAAAACCCGCGAGCCGCAGCCACCATACCTTCTAATTTCTCTATACTAATCCCATGGTTCACAATTTGGAACAGACCAAGCGTGGCTGCAGCTTTACATATCTTTGCAGCCACGCTTGGGTCTAACCAGTTCGATACGTCAATGAGTGGGACCGGTAATGTGATGAGTTTCTGTGAAGTAAGACGTTCTTGAAAAGGTTGAATGTAAGGAGAAGGAAGTGTGTTTAGAGATTTGTAATAATCTGTGAGACCTTTTACACCATTTTTTTTATTTACTACGAATTCTTTTACATTGAATTCTTGTGAAGAGTATGTGATTTGAGTCATTTTTTTATTGGTTGTGATAGTTTATGATTGATTGTATAAATAGTATTTTGGATATTTGATTTATTTTTATTATATATGATAAAAAAAAAAAATTATGATGGTGACCCACTCGATCCGACAAAAATACCGATGAATTTATAGAAGATTGTTTTTTGGTCACGAGAATCATGTATTTAATCATGAGGAAATTCCATTGGATATACCATATTTTAGACTTAATTCCTATTCTAACCCATCATAAGTTTTTATTCCCAATCCAAATCTACATTTTATGAACTA